>APFE031634448.1:2909-14684 GCA_000404065.3 Pinus taeda
CAGATAACCAGATCCACAATAACAGTAAACTAAACCCAGAACACCTTATCAACAAAAATCAGTCAACAAAAGATCTTAAGACAGATACGCAATTTCCTTTTCTCTGGCCTGCGTCACTACGCATTGCGCCCACTGTGGCACCTCTGTGGCATCTTCTGCACTGTGCCTTCTATGGCGTCTCCGCACTGCGCCTTCTGTGGCGCCTCTGCACTGCGCCTTCTATGGCACCTTTGCACTGCGCCTTCTGTGGCGTCTCCTATGGCGTCTCCGCACTACGCCTTCTGTGGCGTCTCTGCACTGTGCCTTCTGTGGCGCCTTCGCACTCACCTTTTGTGGTGTCTCCTTTGGTGTCTTCGCACTGCACCTTCTATGGTGCCTTCGCACTGCGCCTTCTGTGGTGCCTTTTGTGGCGTCTCTGCACTGCGCCTTCTGTGGTGCCTTCACACTGCACCTTCTGTGGCATCTCCTATGGTGTCTCCGTGCTGCGCCTTCTGTGGCGCCTTAGCATTGTGCCTTCTATGGCGCCTTTTGTGGCATCTCCGCACTGCGCCTTCTGTGGCACCTTCACACTGTGCCTTCTGTGGCGTCTCCTGTGGCGTCTCTGCACTGCGCCTTATTTAGATCTAGACATTACTCCAAGAGATCATAGTATTTCAGATCTAACTCTCATAAGATGTTCAACCCAAAACATGTACAAGCCAAATGATCTCCTTTGCTTTATATAGGCAAGCTCTTCCTCAAATCATGATCATGGGGTTCAATAGTAATAATAATATAAAACAATACCATGGGCCAAGACCATAATAACACAATACCGTCGGCTAGATACCAAGAGTTAAACATAAGAAACCCCACGTGTGCTTTTCTCTGCCTTGAAGTAAGTGCACTGGGGGTACACACCTCAGCAGCTGCAGCTTCTGTGGCACCGTTGCACTACGCCTTCGGTGGTGCCTTTGTGGCGTCTCCTGTGGCACCTCCGCACTGCGCCTTCTGTGGCGCCTCTGTGTCGTCTCCTGTGGCGCCTCCGCATACCTCTTATTTTCTTCAATATTTGATAGCTAATCATCAATCTCTACTGCTGACTTGAAGTACTGTGCTCCATCACCTGTAAGAGTTCTTCATTATCTGTACGAGTTGCCATCAAGGACAACACTTTATCCATAATGCCAACAATCTATGATTTGGACCTCCCCATCTTATGGGTTGCGCGTTGCGCGCTACGCGTAGAGCCAAAAAAACTGTTTCGGAAGCCAAAAATTTTGAAACGAAAAAATTTTCTCCAAATTTTCCCAAATTTGGACTGAAGACCCTCCATCATGTGTCCTGCTTAACTAATGAAGCCTCGGCCAAAACTCGAAGCGGTTCAGGCCTTTTGCGCTGTTTTTGCACTTTGCTCAAACACCTCTTGAGGATCTTCATTCTCGCTTTGCAAACATGCATGCGAGCCCAATAGTGAGTCTTCATGTGGCGAAGCATGTCTTTGTCCCTGTTTGCCTTTGCCAACAACTTCTCCAAATGAGTGTTCACCCGGATGAGCATTGATTCCTGATCAATAGGTGTCAAATCACCGGGTCTCCTTTGGGCCAATTCCCGGTCTTCCCGGAGCTTCCGCAGCTCATAAAGTTCATGCTCATCTTCCAGTTGTTTGTTGTGATGCTCCAAGTAGTTGATCACCCATTTATCCATCTGCAATTTCTTTTGCAATGACTCATTCTCAACCCTTCGCTCTCGGATGATCTCCTTGAGCTCCAAGTTAGGCAAGCTAGCATCAACATTAATGATACCCATATCCTGACCTCCTGAAGTACCCTCATCAACCATGGGTCTCTTGCCCCTATCCCGAATCTGTACCTGTGTTGAAGATGGAGGTGAGACCCCTTCCACATGATGTGGATATAATACTCGCTCTGTTGATGATGTCAACGAGACCCATTCCACGCTGGGTCGAGATAGTACTCGTCGTGCGGATGCAAATAAGGCCCTGTGGCCTTTGTGATATGTCACATATACTGGAGCATCAACATGCTCAGTCTCAAGAATGTCAAACTGCTGTGAAGGCCCTCCCTCATCATGAACTATCTCTGGAGGAGGCTGTAGCGCGGAAAAGAAATCACGGGAGATGAAATCCTCCCAACCAATACCCTGTTGTGCCAACTGATGCATCACTATGATTTTGATCAAGGCATAGTGATATATGCTCATATGCTAATGTGTCGGGCTCTTCCTCTATACTAAAGGCACCATCGTCTCTATGTTTCGACACATGAAAAACGGAACGTTCATCATACGTACCCATGTGAAATGCATCAACAAACGAACATGGTACGCATAGAGACGTGAGAATCTGCCCTCACAGCTGAAATACCGAATGACGAGTTTCATCAACGGTGCAAACTCATCTTTCAGGAATCTGAAAGGAAAGGTTGCGCTCAAGTGTTTGATATATCCGGGCTTGATATATGGCTCATAGTAATACCTGTCTAGCATCTGGCATTTACTCCATTCCTCCCGCACATTTGGTATCCCGGTGGCCTGAGAAATAGTGTCGGGTGACAAGGTGAAATCCACTCCGACAAGGTTTACATGACCATCCTGTAGGTTAAGGACAAATAGACGGGCCAATTCCCGATGATGCTGAGTTTGTGAGATCATTTCACAATATTCGTAACATGATTGGCGCCAAAAACAATCCATTGCAACTGGGCAAGCTTGCAATTGAGCCAAAGAAGTAGGCTCCTCCCTAACATGCTGTCCACTTTTGCCACCTTTGTGATACCTCCGTGGCACATTAGGCACATTGACCTCCGGTGTAGAGTCACTGTCATACTCCTACTCATATACTGACTCGGTCTCTGACATGTTCTTTAAAAACAAGGTAGCTGGAATATATATATGCTAATATACAATTGTGTACAAAAGTGACTGTAGACCTTTTTCTTTTTCTCAAAATGCTGTAACCAAGGGGACATAAATGTACAAGGAAATTATTAGGAGAGGGAAAACATTAGGGAAATGGGAACAATGGAAATAAAACAAGGAAATTAGGGACAGGAAGGGGCATGGGAAATCTTGAAATTTTAGGGTTTTGGGATGAGGTAGGGATTATATGTTTGTAGTAGAAGGGAGGGATTAGGATTTTGAGGAAGGATAGTATAGGGTTTTATGAGGAATTATTGGGAAAAAATATTGGTGAAAATAGGGAATGGGAAACAAAGGAAATAAGAAAACCTTGGCAACAGTTATTTTTGAAAACCCTACAACAAATTTGGCATTTAAATCCTTACAGCAAATTGATGAACAAGGAGGGGTTTTACACTTGGTTTTTCATGGCAAATATAGCATAATTTCCTTACATAAACCATCCAAAAACCAAGAACAAGCCGTGATGTAAGCCTACCTGTGATTTGATGCATGAGAAGAGGTGTTTTGAGTGGTTTCTAGGCAAAGTTCAGGCATAAACTTCTATGTGCCGCGCACCTCACCCAATGCGCTGCGCGCTCCTGATGTGCTGTGCACATGTTAAATTGCACTGGAAATTGTTGCCTGATGCGCCGTGCACCACTGATGTGTAGCGCACCTGACTTTATGCGCCACGTGCCCTAGAAACGACCCAAGTTGCTCACAAACTCACAAAATCGCCTTAGAACAATGCTCTTTGCTCTTGGAATGTGGAATGGGTTGCAAATGAGGAGGAATATCTTCATATAGTCTCCTTGTTGATTTTTGCTTAACCCAAAACCCATTTTCTTATGTTTGGTTGTTGACACTTTCTCAAAATTAATAGGCTCTAACCTTTTTGGTTTCCCCTTTGAAATTTGTTGAAATAATGATTTTCTCGGATAATTTTTTGCAGGAATAGCTCTGATATGCTTTGGCAAAGGAGACATAGGCTGCATTTGAGCGTTTGAAGAACTGAAAATTTTGACAATTTTTACGAAAATGAGGTGGCGACTTATCTTCAAAACAGAGTTTTGAAGAGAAGTCCTAATTCAACTATACAATGATGAAAATTATTGAAGTGATGATCTATCGAAGACATTCCTCTGGCCTACTGGTCTTCTAAGACTTTTCAAGACAAAATTGACTCAACCCTAGACCTAAGAGCTAAAAATTTAAAACATGATTCTAAACGACCTTTGAAGGCTTATTTTAATGAATAGACCTAAACCAGCAGTGCCAAGCACAAGGGGAATGAGTGACACTAACCGCTCCATCAGAGTTATGGCATGCCTAACGAAATGCAACTGATCAAAACGGATGGGACACCTAAACATGAAATGCAAAAAGAGCTTTGATCTCTGACGGAGGGATAACTAGACCGACTCTAACATTGGCTCCAATGGGGATGGTAGCTCCTTGGAGATGCCAAGAATCATAGATCTCTGTAAGAGCTAGATAGTGCCTTCATCCATTGGGCGATGGAGTCATTATTCCGACACAAAATCTTGAGAATTTGACTGAAAAACCAAAAACTACTTTGACCAAAGTAGACTCGAAACTAAAAGATTTAGACAACTGACTTGACAAACTTAGACTAACTAACCTTCATTTTCAGAATTATAGCCTTCACCTCAGGCCCCAAACTAAAGATGATAAGTTAGTTTACATGTGCAATAGGATAAAAGTAAAATGATATGTACAAAGATGATGAAATGGGCAGCAAATATTCAGAAGTAGTATCTCTTTAACAGCCGACCATTAATCGGCCCTCCAAGATATTCATCTCCATTCATCTCTTTGAGAAGGAAAGCATTTTGGCCACAATATGCTGCAATCTTGTAAGGATCCTTCCATAAATTTTCAGATTTTCCATGCTTTCCCTTGTCTTCATGACGAGCATGCCACCTCAAAACTACCTCATCCAGCTGAAATGTGTCCGCCTTTGCTTTCCGGACATAAATCTTTTTGATGCGCTCCTACAACTTGGAAGTGTTTTGAAATACTTCCTCCTGTGTCTGCTGTAAATGAATCATCTGATTAATCCTTTTCTGCATAGGATCATCCTCACTACCCACTTCTTGAAGCAATTTCACTACCGGGACAGCAAGCAAAGTAGGAAAAATTGTGTCTGTTCCGTACACCAACTCGAAAGGAGACATGCCAATAGACTTTTTCTGACTCACCCTATCAGCCCATAGTGCATTTATCAACTTCTTGTGCCAGCCCTTTTTGCTGATTTCCAACAATTTCTTAATGATATTGACCAAAGATTTATTGGATGACTCCGCCAATCCGTTTCCTTGAGGGTGGTATGCGGTTGAATGTCCCCAGCTAATATTGTACTTATAGCAAAACTCAATCATCCTTTTTGACTTAAACGCTGCTGCATTATCTGTGATTAACTTACTTGGACATCCAAAACGTGACAAAATATTGGTTTCAAGAAAAGAAATAATTACCGCATCCGTAGCTTGTTAAGTAGGAATTGCTTCAATCCATTTTGTAAAGTAGTCTATAGCTGTCAATATCCATCGATGTTGTCCTGATGATGCCAGATGAATTTTGCCAATGAAATCCAATCCCCACTGCTGAAAAGGTGCGCTGACTTCAATTGGTTTGAGAGGCAAAGGCTGGAGTTTCTGTTTTCTTTCAAAAATATGGCATTCATGACAATTTTTAACAGGCTTATATACATCTGAAAATAATGAGGGCCAATAGTAGCCTACCCTTAGAATCTTGTTTGTTGTGGTCTTCCAAAACAGATGACCTCCATAGTCCTCTCTATGAAAGTCTTCCACAACTCTTTTGGCTTCCTCCTCGACCAAACAATTCAACAACATTCCACCAGGGTCTTTCCAAAACAATGCTGAATCTAGTATGTAGAATTTTGCATCTTTCAATTTCAAAGTTCTACTTCTGTTTCTAGGCATTCCGGGAGGTGAAGGCAAATGTTGAAGTACATATAAAATGTCAGCATACCAAGGAGAAGAAAGAAACATTTTATATACATGAGCGGATGGAGTCTCCTCATCTTCATCAGACATGGCAGCAATCAAATTTATGTCTAGGACTTGCAAATTTGTTTCAGCCATTAACTTGGCGAGTCCTTGACCTTTGATTAGCTTGGTGGGTTTAATCTCTACATCATACTCTAACAACGTAACAATCCACTTACCCTGTCTTCCTTCTGGATCTACCTGTACTAAAATATCTTTAACTGTTGCATAAGGAACATAAGCTAGAATATGGGAATGCAATATATACACACAGAAATCTTTCAAGGCCTTTACAAGGGCAAGTGCTTTCTTCTCAATGATGTTATATTCCAATGCTCCATCTCTTATAATCCGACTGAAAAAAGCAATGGGCTTTTCAACACCTTCCCTCTTCTGCATTAATACAACTGCCAAAGTGTGCTCAGAAGCAAATGAGAACAAAATAAAATCCTGAGTGTAATCTGGGCTGATCAAAATAGGAGCTGAAGAAAGAGCTAACTTCACTAAATTAAATGATTTCACCGCCTCTTCGGTTCACTTTACCTGACTGTCCTTCTTGAGCATGTTTGTGATTTCTCTAAGATGCTCTACTAGATTTGGAATGAAGCAACGCAGAAAATTGAGTTTACCATTGAAGGATTGTATTTCTTTCTTGTTCCGGGGCTGTTCAATTTGCGGAATGGCTTCCACATGTGCGGGATCAACACGTATGTTGTCTTTAGATATGATATGGCCAAGAAGTTTGCCCTCATCCATGGCAAAAAGACTCTTTTTTGGATTCAGCGAAATGCCATATTTTCTGCACTTTTGGAAAACAATTTTCAAATGATACAAATGTTCCTCATCAGAATTTGAAAACATAGTTAAGTCATCAAGATAAAAAACTAAAAATACATCTTTCTCATTGGAGAAAGCCATGTCCATTGCGTGCTGAAAGGTGGCTCCTGCATTTTTCAAACCAAATGGCATCTTTGCATAATGAAATGTTCCCCATGGAGTGGTGAGTGTTGTCTTGTCATGGTCATCTTCAAGCACTAAAATCTAATTGTATCCGGAATAGTCATCGAGTAGTGACATCCTTGATGCTCCAACTACTCGCTACAATATATGGTCCATTTTGGGCAGTGGATAATTGTCTTTTAAGGACACCTTATTCAAATTCCTGAAGTCAATACATAAACGGGCCTCACCTGTTTTCTTCCTTACGGGCACCAAGTTTGATATCCAATCTGAAAATCGGATAGGCACAATGATTCCTGACTTATACAATCTGTTTACCTCTTTCTCAATTGATGGCAGCAGCTTCAGATTGATTCTCCTCAACTTTTGATGAAAAGGCTTCTGAGTTGGCTTAATAGGAATAGTATGCTGAATGATATTTGTGTCATATGTTTTTAGATCTAAGTAATCCCATGCAAAAACATCAGAAAACAAAGATAACAATTTCACATAGTCGGCTTTTAACTTTGGTAACAACGACTTTGATAGCTTTACCCTCTTGGGATTCTCAGTTGTCCCAATGTTTACCTCTTCAACACCCTTTTCAGTTGGTCTCAATGTCGGTTTGCGGGCCACATCATCTTGGCCAAATAGCTCCTCTAAAGGAATCAATCCCTTAGGAATAATGTTGTCTTTAAGTTGTAGCACGTCCATTTGATTTACTTGTATATTATCACTACCATCATCATGTTCAGTATCTATTGAGGTATCTTTGAACTTACCCTTATTTTGCAGAAACTGATTGATCGCTTCATCATCTTGAAAAACTTGCCAACATTGTTAATTGTCCGGAACGGTGGGACGGTGTTTCACATGAATTTCAAACTTGTTGCTAGAATTCATTGGAATTCTTAAATTGCTTGCTGCCTTAGCAAGTCCATCAGCAACACCATTTTGTATGCAAGGCACACATGTCAAGGTATGATCAGAAAATAACTTCAAAATATCTAAGACTGCATTTTGATATGCCCTCATACGAGGATGCTTGGCCTGAAACTCACCCTTAACTTGCTTTATTACCAACTTGGAATCACCATAGACCGCAATCTTCTTCGCTTTCAGCTTTCTGGGAATCTTTAGGCCAGCAATGGGAGCCTCATATTCCGCCTCATTATTTGAACAATCAAATGCTAGTTTATAGGAACACACTCTCACCTTGATTGGAACTTTGTCTTGAGCAGAAAAGGGACTTCGAATCCACACACCAATACCAGCATCATCACTACCTACTGCGCCATCAAAATCCATGGTCCAAAGACCATCTTCATCTTCTTCCAAGTGTTGAAATTGTGTTAGCTCTGTTTTTTCTGTTTGTTGCCCCTTATCTTTAGCTGTTTGCTCCATAATAGCTTGCTTTTCTCCTCTTTCCTTTTGTAGAACCTCTCTGAAATTTTCAACGATCTCTGGTATATCTTCCACCTGAACTAACTGACTATCTAGATCATTGAAACTATCAAAAAATAAAACAAACGACTCCAAATCTGTATGTACATAATTTACAGGATGATTGATTGGCTTCTCTTCGCTAGTTATCATGTATTTCATCTTTTTCTTTCGATATAGTTTTCTCATTTGACCGAAGATTGGAATTGTAGCATAAGAAAAGTCTAACTGTAGTGTATAGTACCCTTCAACTTAGCCCCCCAAGATCTTGAATGTAGCATACCAAAAAGTGGAGGAATGTCCGCCACAACCACATCCATCAAGACATTTTTTGCCGGGATTTGGTCTAAGCTAACAACCAAATCTTTGATGAGCCCGATACATCTCACACGGCTGGAATCAAAGGAATACAAATCATGATATTTCCTTGTAATGTCCAACCCCAGCTTCTCCATGATTGCCTTTGGCATCAAATTGTGCGAAGCACCCGAATCGAACATAGCATTGTTGAAAACATATTAATGCAATCTCAAACTGATATAAAAGGGAGGAACATCACTATCAAGGGACTCACCATCCAATGTTGGCCCAAAAATCGATTCTCGTTGATCATCTTCAACGTTCACCGTGTCGAACATGGGATCAAAATTCAAAATTTTAGAGACTTGACCTCGGTAGCTGCTGTTTTTCATGATTTCAATCAAAGGAATAAATACCTTTAATTTGGAAATTTCATTTTCCAAACTAAATGCTGAAGCTTTTTTGACTTCTTTGACCGGAATTTCTCTCCTAAATTTGATTATACTTGTCTGATTTGTCCTTTCTGCTGCTGATATCTTACTAGTTGTGGGATCAATTGTCTCCTTTCCTTTCTTCTATGGTATCGGTGAATCTGTCTTTGGTGCTGTAGCTTCTTTTCTTTTCTGAATTGGATTTATGGGCACATCTCGGTTTCTCAATGAATACTACTTCTATTGAGTGGACAAGGCATTCAAATATCCTCTTTGGTAATCATCTAAATCAGCATCATTAGCTAAGATAAAATCTTCATCTTGCTGGGCGCCTGAACTTTCCCAATACTCTTCTTCTTCAGTGATGTAAATGGGTAGATCATCAGGAGTAAAGAAGTGATTTTGGTCCCCTACTACGTCAGCATCTTCATTTGAATCTTGACTCACAAAATTCTGCAAAAGAGGAGTCATGATCGGTTGCTGGGCTGCTGGCTCTTGTACTCTTGGTTCATGCTGCTTAATTCTGAACTGAGGTTGTTGCTTGCCACAGTAATTTGGATTAAGAATCTGCGGTTCTAATTTGTCAAGATTCATTCTTTTGAACATTTTTTCCATCTCACAGAGCCAAGGCAGTTCTGATGTAGATTTTTCCTTTATAGTCACTTTTCTCTGCCTTCAACCGTGCTCTCTTGTCATTCAGATTTGCCTCGACATTAACAGGAATATTTTGCATGTCTTCTAAAGTAGGCGGATCTCTATCCCGTAATGAATAAGCCATCTCCGAATCAAAGCCATCCAGGAATTTGAGAAGAGCTGATTTTCTAGATGGCCTTAAATCATCCTGAATAGCATTATAAACTGTATTAAACCTGATAATGTAGTCTTGGACAGACTCACCATGATTGCGTTTGATATTATTGTACTCGGCATTAATCTGAAGCGGATCCTTTCTGAGTTCCAAACGATCTAGAAACTATTTTTGAAGTTTAGCCAATGTAGGTATACTTCTAGCTCCCAAGCCTTTGAACCATTTTCTTACCTCTCCTCTGAATGTTTGCACAAACAATCGCATAGCTACATCCTCTTCATCAATCTCATATAAATCACAAAACTTTGCCATTTTTTCTATGTGCTGCTGAGTGCACACACTTTGAGGAGTGCCATCAAATAAAGGAATCTTACGTTGATAGTCCGCGGGCATATCATGCAATTGTGGAGGTAAAGCAAGAGGTGCGAAACGAGCAGCCGTTGCTCTAGATGGATTTACTCTAGGTGTTGTTGGTGGAGTGGGTGTAGTTGCTATATGACGAGTATGCGGAGCTGTATGCAGAGGAGAAGCAATGTGGGATTAAGGAGGGGAATTGGTTGCAGATTCGGAATAAGTAATTATAGGTTGCACAGGAATGCTAGGAATGAAAGGCGGTTCAGTAGGAATTCTAAAGGTAGATGCCGTGACAGTGGATCCAATGTTTGAGATACAGTTTCTAGAACTCAGCAAGATTGGCAACTTGGATGTCGGTCTGAAGGTGCCTCAAGATAAAATTTTCAATTAATTTATTGTGCCTTTCAAATTCAAGAGCTGCAACAAAGTTAGGATTTGGAACAATAGAATCAAGAGCATTTTCAGACTTGGTTTTAAACAATGACAATTCAAACTTTTCGTCGAAAGCAAGTTCTTCAAGGTATTCAAAAATTGCAGGACATGAATGAGATTTAACCAAGGGAGTCGCCGAGCTTTCTTGATGGAGGATTTTTTGAATCAAATTTGGATTTTCATAAATAGCAGGTGGATTCGAATCTGGATTAGCTCTTGTATGTCTTTTTGAAGCTAGTGTGCTTATCAGAAGATCAAAAGATTTAAAATAATTCAGCCAATCATTTACTAGACTCAACCATCCAAAGGTCTAGAATGAACAAAAGTACCGGCGTGATTTGCAAAGCAAGTTTCCACAAGTAAATCGGAGATCGACTGAAGCAGCATTTATCTTCTTCCGCTTATGTATAGCAAGAGCGTTTCAAAAGCTACCTCGCATGACTTCAGACTCCGTCTAAGACTTGTGTAACAAACTCATCAACATGCAAACCATTTGAGATTTCTTCCCCATTATGGTCACCACTATGTTAGCGCTCAAATCTACCTTAGGCTGAAATATCGTAAAACTCGAGGCTACATCAAACCACGCTCAGCCTCGTAGCTAGCCCTACGAGGACAGGAGAGGGCTCTCTCTGGGTCAATCTCAGCAAAAGATAATCAACCAGGTCAAGATGACTAAATTGATGACTAATTTTAGGCTAGGTATGAAGTACAAAGACTGTGAAATTGAGTTTTTGAGGTTTGGTTGAATTCAAGGGAAAGGCAATTTTGCGTGCGAGGATGAGGCACAACTTTTGCAAGGTCTACTTGGGGCAAGATAGGTGATTGTTTTGATGCCTTAAAGCAAGTGATATGGGTAGATCAGACTGGTGAGGAGCTAAGGAGAGCAAGGAAGTCTCAAGGATTCTCCTTAAACTGAAGAAAACATAGAAAACTAAACAAATTTAAAGGCAGAGCATAGCAAGTTCATGGATTCTACCTTAACACTTCATTTGTTTAATTACAGAAGATTAAATAAAGAAAGTGGTACACATACAAAACTTACAAGTACTGAGAGAAACACACCATCAACACATAAAGCCACATGAATCCCAAATAGTGCTACAAAACCCTAGTCTTTCCTTTGCCAAAA
>APFE031634450.1:0-12349 GCA_000404065.3 Pinus taeda
AATAATATTATTAAATGTAACAATTTAATATATTTTGTTAACTAGGTGAGATTGTTAATGTGGCTGACATAATCATTAATGGTTAACATTAATAAATCAATCTTATTAAACATTGACAAACTTATTAAACAATAACAATTATAGTAGGCCTTAATTAATCATTTATTAATTTATTAAACCACATGAAGTTTTAATAGTTTGATTATTAACTAATACATAAAACCATAATTTATGAATATGAATACTATTGACTATTTATTAAAATTATTACATTGAAGCCTTAATACAAGTAATATAAATAACAACATATTTTTTTTCATATAGTAATCAATATAATATATACTAATATTAATGTTAATATAATAATATTACTATTATCATTAATATTAATATTACTATTAACATTGATATTAATGTGTGCCTCTTACTCTAAAATATTTGTTACAATTTAAATAGCCATGCCCATTAAAACATGTGTCTTGCAATGGAGTAGAACTTTTGAGGCCATAGTTATACCACACCCTAAAAATTATTTAGGTTTAAATTTTAGTGTCAATATAGTATGATATAGTTTTGATGTTTATGTCATCTAATAAAACCTTGTATATATAACCTTATATATATATATATTGTGTACTTTTGCAGCCATAGTTGTAACCCACTCTAAAATGGTTACTATGTTACTATGTACATATATTGTAGATATATTCTTGAACGATTGTTGGAGTTTTGGAGGCATAGCTGTAACACTTAACTTTTCATTTGATGACATGTTTTAAATGACAATTTTTAACTTTTAAATATAAAATTATGTGTTTTAATATAATATAATATGACACTTTGTATATATTATACATATATATTTATTTTATAAGAATCTTTATATATTATACATATGAAATGATTTCATAAGAATATGGCAATGAATGTTGTAATTTTTTTAGTGTAATATGAGATTATAAAATAATGTAAATCATGGTAAACCATAATGGTTTTGTATTTAGTAAAATGTTTATTATATTAGACTATTTTAATTCCGTGATACTTTTTTATGTTTTCAAAGTTTTAATATGTAAGTGGTTAGGTTTTATAAAAAAATAGGTTTGGTTTTAATATAATATAATGTGTTTTGTTATTAAATTTAGATTTAAGTTTGTTATTATGTTGTAGTTTTTAGTTTATTATTATTACTAGGTTTATGTTTTTCATGATTATTTTAATTTTAATATTAATATTAATTGTCAATCATTATCAAACCACATTAGATAAATGTCGTCAAAACTTGGTAGACAATTTTTAAATGTCAAATTTTGTCAACCCTACATTGACTATATTTAACAATATTCAACTTGGTGCCATAGTCAAATATAGTCAATCCTTCAAAAGTCAAAATAAACAACCATAGTCAACCATGTTCAACTGTAGTCAAACAATCATTAACTATAGTAAAAAAATAGTTGGTGATGTTTAACAATAATTACACATCATCAACCATAGTATAACCATGGTGATCAATTTAGTTTACTATGACTAACCATAGTTATGTATGGTTACCATGGTCTATGATTGTTAACCATAGTTTACTGTATTTAGCATGGATGGCGATCCAGTTGGATATTGGTGGCCACCTGCCTATTCCACTTGGACTCCAACAATATCTCTTTCAGTTTTTTGGGTTCCTTAATTGTAGCACAATTTACTATTTCTGGCAGTTTCTCGAGCCCTGAACTTCTAGAGCCGTTTTGAGGCCCTAAACAACATTTTTAGGGAAATCAGAGAGACCATTATATCCCAAAATGGGCTAGCCAACATTCTTTTGACATCATCTTCGAGATATTAAAAATGAGCTACTATGATAGTCAAACAAAGATCATATGCCAAAGTTACGACCCCTGGAAGTTGATGTACCAATTTACCCCAATGGGGCCCATAGTTTTGGCGCTTCATGTCCTAGGGTTAGGTTTTTGGATGTTTAGTGTTTTCCATTATATCTCAATAACAAATATGTATTCAAACCTCATTTTAACACATTTCAGAGGCATGTAGTCTGCACATCTCTTCTTAGAGATAAGCTCCCATTGCCCAAGCTAGTTTATTTCCATTTTGTATGTAAACATATTTCAATTCTTTGATATTAATGATATGAAGTTTTATTTATTCTTAAAATCTATATTTGTGTCTATATTTTTATTTTGTTGCATTCTTTCACATGTTTGGATCATCATAACGTGCACTAGGAGAAAAAGCGCTCTTCCCTAGGACGACTACAAGCACGTCATAGTCTAATATGTTGAGTGGTTGTATTGAGGGATTCTTTATTGGAGAGTGCAATACTTGGAGTTTGTTTTGAATTAGGACATGTTGAGGAAAATTAAAGTTTGGATCCTCTTTTAGAGAGCACAAAACCATGTCACGAGGAGTGCTTGAAATGTGGATCCTGAGCTTAAAGACCACGCCACATTGCAGGTGGCTTCCAACCACCACATGACACTTCTACATATTCACTAGACTATCCTAATGTGGATATAATATAATAAATTAGATTAGGTTGTTGCTTTCTCTTCATCTTTTTCCAATGCTTTCTTCTCTCATCTGCATATATTTTTGCACTTCTCAAAGTGATTCCACGCCTCCTAAGAAAGGATGTCTTCCAATGATTTTTTTTTGCCATTTCTCCCTCCTTTCTGAGTAGACTTGGGTTTCTTGTTTCTTAGTCAAGTTCCTTCCTCCAACAAGAAAAAATTCCCTATTTGTTTGATATTTAATGGCTTGTGGTTATTTTATGTGAAATTATTAACCATCAAGTTGATTGCATTTAGTTTCATACCAAAATCAATGGAGTTCCACCCTTGATATTATTTGAGTTATAATTTGTTGGGTTTGATATAACTTAAGCGCTTTTTTTCTATGTTGTCCATGGACTCCAGAGATTCGTGACCACTACATCCATAGAATATTTATAACATGAAGATCCACCTGAAGGGATCACTTCCTGTCGGCTCAACCATGGAGCTTGACCTGGAGGGTTTTGAGAGAATTGAACTTGTGACCTCTCATCAAAAAATGTGATTTCAAATTGTGAGATTGTTGGTGTGATTATAGCTTTTAGTGTAACATTTGATGCATCTAAGACAGCTTGGTGAGCTTGAAGAGATGCCTTGAAAACCTACAATATTGTTGACCAAAAATTGTAGATGGCAAATGCTCTAGTTAGGATCTAGAAGGACCTATATTGCCTTTTCTAAGGTGCACTAGAAAGACACGTTGTATAACATATAATGTCTAAGGCATTGTATTTTATCTTCATTTATGTTGTAATAATAACTCTACCCTTGTTGTCTAAAATTTTGTGATGTATTTCTAAGGATTTCACGTAAATTTTGATTTATAATAGACAAATTAGGTATTTGGGAATTGAGAGTGATGGGGGGATGGTTAAAGCCACCATATGAGCTTCCAAAATACATGGAATCTCAATATTCCTTGTATAAACCATTGTAAATCCATGATTTATAATAGATAAATTAGGTATTTGAGAACTGAGACTGATGGGGGGGATAGTTAAAGCCACTATATGAGCTTCCAAAATCACATTGAATCTCAATATTCTTTGTATCAACAATGATAAATACATTAGCATGTTCAACAACAGTTTTGTTTTGAATACTTAATGTTATATTATGTTTTAATTTAATTATCACACAACATTCACAATTAACATCGGTTGAATTCTTTTTTATTGAATATGTAAATATTAGTGAATGTTGTATTTTTCAAACTTCATACAGATTTTATAAAATTTAATTCAATATTAAAAATATATATTTAATATTATTATTTATATTAATGTATTTTTAATTACAAATACAAATATTAAAACTACATTAAACTTAAAATAACGTTTATAAAACTATTATTTATATTACTAATAAAATAAATTTAAAATAGTCTCAAAAAAGAAAGTTTAATATCTAAATATGAGTGAATGTTGTATTTTTCAAATTTCGTACAGATTTTATAAATTTTATTTTAATATTAAAAATATATATGTTATCTTATTATTAATATTAATGTATTTTTAATTACAAATACAAATATTAAAACTACAATAAGGTTTATAAAACTATTATTTTTATTATTAATAAAATAAATTTAAAATCATCTTAATAAAAGAAAGTTTAATATGCCTATGACCACATGTAATAATGTTCTTATGTTCTTCCAAATGGTTCTTGTTGAAGTTTGTTATGAGAATTTAGCTACTGTAAGCTACAATTAGTTTTGAAAAGTTTTAATGCAATAGAATTGCAATGCAGTACAATTGTTAAAGAATAGCTCACATAGTGCATGAACGAGTTTAAAATCTAGGTTTTGAGTTTTAGATTGAAGTGAAGTTTCCTATGAGAATTTAGCCAATGTACACTACAACTCTTCTTGCAAAATTATAATCTAATAAAATTTCAATGCAATACGCTTGATATAGAATAACTAACATAATGTACGAATCAGTTTCAAATTGAGGTTTTGAGATTTAAATTAAGGTTTAATTAAAATAGCCAAATCAGTTTCAAATTTAGGTTTTGAGTTTTTTACTAAGGTTTAATTAAAACTAACCAAGGTACATACATACCTTATAAAGCTGGTAGTAAACAACTCTTTGTTTTGAGTGATTGAAGATTTTTTATAAAGAAAGTTTGGTCTCTTTGGATATTACAATAATAATACAATAATAATAAAATTAGTAAATTTTATATTAAGAATACAAATATTAAAAAACAATTAATTAAGATAATAAGTACTAGGAATCTTTACCTTTGAATAAAAATGAGCATATTTAAGCATAACTCCACCCTATAATATTAACAAGTATATTAAATCATAATCAATAAATATATTATTAGTAACATAAACTTTATAAAATAAGCTTAATAAATATGTGCTATAAAATTAGGTTTATTATTAATATATTATTATCTATAAATACAAATATTACACATATATTAATATGTAAAAAGATTACACATTATTAGAAATATTAATAATATTAATAATAACTAAGCTATAATATTAACATTAATAAAACTTAATTAATAATATTTATGTATTATCATTAATATTCATAAATAATGTTCATAATAGTTACATTTTAGACATTAACAACAACATTAACAAAATATAATATTTTCAATATAACATTAATGTTATTAATAATAAGGTTAACATATTCTTAATAATTTCGTATAATAATTATTTATGTAATAATATTATTAAATGTAACAATTTAATATATTTTGTTAACTAGGTGAGATTGTTAATGTGGCTAACATAATCATTAATGGTTAACATTAATAAATCAATCTTATTAAACATTGAAGTATTAATCATTTATTAATTTATTAAACCACATGAAGTATTAATCATTTATTAATTTATTAAACCACATGAAGTATTAATAGTTTGATTATTAACTAATACATAAAACCATAATTTATGAATATGAATACTATTGACTATTTATTAAAATTATTACATTGAAGCCTTAATACAAGTAATATAAATAACAACATTTTTTTTTCATATAGTAATCAATATAATATATACTAATATTAATGTTAATATAATAATATTACTATTATCATTAATATTAATATTACTATTAACATTGATATTAATGTGTGCCTCTTACTCTAAAATATTTGTTACAATTTAAATAGCCATGCCCATTAAAACATGTGTCTTGCAATGGAGTAGAACTTTTGAGGCCATAGTTATACCACACCCTAAAAATTATTTAGGTTTAAATTTTAGTGTCAATATAGTATGATATAGTTTTGATGTTTATGTCATCTAATAAAACCTTGTATATATAACCTTATATATATATATATTGTGTACTTTTGCAGCCATAGTTGTAACCCACTCTAAAATGGTTACTATGTTACTATGTACATATATTGTAGATATATTCTTGAACGATTGTTGGAGTTTTGGAGGCATAGCTGTAACACTTAACTTTTCATTTGATGACATGTTTTAAATGACAATTTTTAACTTTTAAATATAAAATTATGTGTTTTAATATAATATAATATGACACTTTGTATATATTATACATATATATTTATTTTATAAGAATCTTTATATATTATACATATGAAATGATTTCATAAGAATATGGCAATGAATGTTGTAATTTTTTTAGTGTAATATGAGATTATAAAATAATGTAAATCATGGTAAACCATAATGGTTTTGTATTTAGTAAAATGTTTATTATATTAGACTATTTTAATTCTGTGATACTTTTTTATGTTTTCAAAGTTTTAATATGTAGGTGGTTAGGTTTTATAAAAAAATAGGTTTGGTTTTAATATAATATAATGTGTTTTGTTATTAAATTTAGATTTAAGTTTGTTATTATGTTGTAGTTTTTAGTTTATTATTATTACTAGGTTTATGTTTTTCATGATTATTTTAATTTTAATATTAATATTAACTGTCAATCATTATCAAACCACATTAGATAAATGTCGTCAAAACTTGGTAGACAATTTTTAAATGTCAAATTTTGTCAACCCTACATTGACTATATTTAACAATATTCAACTTGGTGCCATAGTCAAATATAGTCAATCCTTCAAAAGTCAAAATAAACAACCATAGTCAACCATGTTCAACTGTAGTCAAACAATCATTAACCATAGTAAAAAAATAGTTGGTGATGTTTAACAATAATTACACATTATCAGCCATAGTATAACCATGGTGATCAATTTGGTTTACTATGACTGACCATAGTTATGTATGGTTACCATGGTCTATGATTGTTAACCATAGTTTACTGTATTTAGCATGGCTGGTGATCCAGTTGGATATTGGTGGCCACCTGCCTATTCCACTTGGACTCCAACACTATCTCTTTCAGTTTTTTGGGTTCCTTAATTGTAGCACAATTTACTATTTCTGGCAGTTTCTCGAGCCTTGAACTTCTAGAGCCGTTTTGAGGCCCTAAACAACACTTTTAGGGAAATCAGAGAGACCATTATATCCCAAAATGGGCTAGCCAACATTCTTTTGACATCATCTTCGAGATATTAAAAATGAGCTACTATGATAGTCAAACAAGGATCATATGCCCAGGTTACGACCCCTGGAAGTTGATGTACCAATTTACCCCAATGGGGCCCATAGTTTTGGCGCTTCATGTCCTAGGGTTAGGTTTTTGGATGTTTAGTGTTTTCCATTATATCTCAATAACAAATATGTATTCAAACCTCATTTTAACACATTTCAGAGGCATGTAGTCTGCACATCTCTTCTTAGAGATAAGCTCCCATTGCCCAAGCTAGTTTATTTCCATTTTGTATGTAAACATATTTCAATTCTTTGATATTAATGATATGAAGTTTTATTTATTCTTAAAATCTATCTTTGTGTCTATATTTTTATTTTATTGCATTCTTTCACATGTTTGGATCATCATAACATGCACTAGGATAAAAAGCGCTCTTCCCTAAGACGACTACAAGCACGTCATAGTCTAATATGTTGAGTG
Source organism: Pinus taeda (assembly GCA_000404065.3). Classification (NCBI taxonomy): domain Eukaryota; kingdom Viridiplantae; phylum Streptophyta; class Pinopsida; order Pinales; family Pinaceae; genus Pinus; species Pinus taeda. The sequence continues at coordinate 7,556 of APFE031634450.1, forward strand.
GTTGTATTGAGGGATTCTTTATTGGAGAGTGCAATACTTGGATTTTTTTTTTAATTAGGAGATGTTGAGGAAAATTAAAGTTTGGATCCTGTTTTAGAGAGCACAAAACCATGTCACGAGGAGTGCTTGAAATGTGGATCCTGAGCTTAAAGACCACGCCACATTGGAGGTGGCTTCCAACCACCACATGACACTTCTACATATTCACTAGACTATCCTAATGTGGATATAATATAATAAATTAGATTAGGTTGTTGCACACTTGATCCATTTTCTATCATTTTCCTAAGTGACCTATCTTATAAAACTGGGAGAGTGTCCTCATTCTCACAACTTAGCCACTAGATCATCCATCTCTTCTTGATGTAATCATATTAGGCCCTTCTTTGGTAATGAGAGGGTTAATGCTTTGGTGCATTATTGGGAACTAGGGTTTGTGTGAGATAAGATTAAGATATGAAACCATATAAAATAATGGAGCACTTAATGCTAATGGAGCTCGCGTCATGAAAGTTTAGATAAATCTTGTTTAGGGTTTAGGGTTTAGGGTTTGGGATTTAGGGTTTATTGTTTAGGTTTTATAACACCTTAGGAAATTATTTTAATAAACACTTAAATAAAAGCTACAAATTATAATAAATAGATCATAAAATTCTTAGGTTTTAGGGTTTGGGGTTTGGTGTTTAGGGTTTAGTATTTAGGCTTTAGGCTTGAGGGTTTATAACACTTTAGTAAATTATTTTTATAAACACTTAAATAAAAGTTACAAAACACTTGTTAAAATGCTATAAAATTCTTTGGGTTTAGGGTTTAGGGTTATAACACTTTATTAAATTCTTTTAATAAACACTTTAAAAATTTACAAAATTAAAATGTTATAAAATTCTTAGTGTTTAGGGTTTAGGTTTTGAAATTTAGGGTTTATAATTTGAAATTATATAAAATTCTCATGGTTTAGGGTTTAGGGTTTATAACACTTTAGTAAATGCTTTCAATAAACACTTAAAAAAGTGAGAAAACACTTGTTAATATGTTATAAAATACTTAGGGTTGAGAGTTTAGGCTTTAGGGTTTTGGGTTTTGGGTTTAAAATGCTATAAAATGCCTATGGTTTAGGATTTAGAGTTGATAACATTTGAGTAAATGATTTTGATAAACACTTCAAAAAAAGTTACAGAAAGGTTGTTAAAATGTCACTGAATGATTAGGATATAGATTTGGGGTTTGGGGTTTAGGGTTTAGATTTTACGTTTTGGGGTTTAGGGTTTACGTTTTTGTGTCTAGGGTTTAGGGTTATAACACTTTATTAAATTGTTTTAATAAACACTTAAATAAAAGTTACAAAATTCTTTTTAAACTATTATAAAATTCTTAGGGTTTATGGTTTAGGGTTTAGGTCTTGGGGTTTAGGGTTTAGGGTTTAGGTTTTGGGGTTTAGGTTTTAGGGTGTATGATTTAAGGTCTATAACAATTTGGTAAATTCTTTTAATAAACACTTAAATAGAAGTTACAAAACGATTTTAAAAATGTTACAAATTTCTTAGTGTTTAGGGTTTAGTTTATAGGATTTAGGGTTTAGGGATTATTATTTAGGGTTTAGGATTTAGTGTTTAGGGTTTGGGGTTTAGAATTTAGGCTTTTTAAAACATTCTTAAGTGGTTTAATAAACACTTATAAAAGGTTACAAAACACATTTCAAAAATTTATTAAATGATTAGGGTTTAAGGTTTAGGGTTTGGGGTTTAGGATTTAGGGTTTATGTTTTATAACACCTTAGTAAATTATTTTAATAAACACTTAAATAAATGTTAAAAATTAATTTTTAATAGATCATAAAATGCTTAGTTTTTAGGGTCAGGGTTTGGGCTTTGGGGTTTAGTGTTTAGTGTTTAGGGTTTAGGATTTAGGTTTTATAACACGTTTGTAAATTATTCAAATAAACACTCAAAATGTTACAAAATGGTTAGGGTTTAGGGTTTATGGTTAAAAAACTTTATTAAATGCTTTTTATTAACACTTAAAAAAGTTACAGATGTATTTTCAAATGTTATAAAATTCTTAGCGGTTAGGGATAGGGTTTATGGTTTATGGTTTTGGATTTATAATAGATTGATAAATTATTTTAATAAGAATATAAGAAAAAGCTACAAACCACTTGCTAAAATTTTATAAAATTCTTAGGTTGTAGGGTTTAGGTTCTATAATTCTATAAAATGCTCAAGGTTTAGGGTTTAGTGTTTATAACACTTTAATAAACGCTTTTAATAAACAATTAAAAAAAGTAAGAAATCGCTTGTTAAAATGTTATAAAATACTTAGGGTTTATATTTTAGTCTTTAGGCTTTAGGATTCAAGGTTTTGGGTTTAAAATGTTATAAAATGCTTACAATTTAGGATTTAGGGTTTATAACATTTTAGTAAATGCTTTTAATAACCACATGAAAAAAAGTTACGAAAATCCTGTTAAAATGTCATTGAATGCTTAGGGTTTAGGTTTAGGGTTTAAAATGTTATCAAATGGTGAAGGTTTATGGTTTAGGATTAACAAGGCCTTTGTAAATTCTTTTTATAAACACTTAAAAAAATTACAAAACGGTTCTTAAAATTTTATAAAATGCTCAGCGTTTAGGGTTTAGGGTTTATTTCTTATAACACTTCAATAAATTCTTTTAATAAACACTTAAAAACATGTTACAAAACAATTTTTAAAATGTTATAAAATTCTGAGGGTTTAGGGTTTAAAATGTTATAAAATGTTAGTGTTTAGAGTTTAGGGTTTAGGGTTTATAAAGCTTTAGTAAATCCTTTAATAAACACTTAAGAAAAGTTACAAAACACTTGCTAAAAAGTTATAAAATGCTTAGGGTTTAGTTTTGAGGGACACACTACTAAATTCTTTTAATAAACACTTTAGAAAAAGTTACAAAACTCTTGTTTAAGTTCTATAAAATTCTTAGGGTGTAGGTTTTACGGTTAAGGGTTTACAACAATTTAGTAGATTCTTTAAATAAACACTTAGAAAAATGTTACAAACGCTTGTTAAAATGTTATAAAATTCTTGGGGTTTAGGGTTTGGGGTTTTAAATGTTGTAAAGTGCTTTTGGTTTAGCGTTTAGGGTTTAGGTTGTGGGTGTGGGTATTAGGGTTTAGGGCTTATGGTTTATAATGCTTTAAAAAATTCTTTTAATAAAAACTTATAAAAAAGTTAAAAATAATTTTTAGGGTTTACGGTTTTTTTGGTTTTTAGGGTTTGGGGTTTTTAGGGTTTAAGGTTTTTTAGGGTTTATGGTTTTTTAGGGTTTCAAGTTTTTTAGGGATTATGCTTTTTTAGGGTTTAGGCTTTTTATGGTTTATGGTTTTTTAGGGTTTAGGGTTTTTTAGGGTTTAGGGGTTTAGGGTTTAAGATTAAGGGTTTAGGGATTAGGGGCGTAGGGTTTATAGCACTTTAGTAAATCGTTCTAGTAAAAACTTTAATAAAAGATGCAAAACACTTTCTAAAATGTTATAAAATCATTAGGTTTTAGGGTTTGGGCTTTAGGGCTTAGTGTTTAGGGTTTAGATTTTGCATTTTAGGGTTTAGAGTTTATAAAACCTTAGTAAATTCTTTCAACTTTAGGCTTTAGGGTTTAGGAATTATAGGACCTTAGTAAATGATTTTAGGGTTTATCCTTTAGGCTATAAGAATTAGGATATAGGGTTTGGGATTTGGGGTTTAGGGTTTAGGTTTTATAACACTTTCGTAAATTCTTTTAATAAACACTTAAATTAAATTTACAAAACGCTTTCTAAAATGTTATAAAATTCCTAGTGTTTAGGGTTTACTGTTTGGGGTTTGCAGTTTGGGACATAGGGTTTCGAGTTTTGGGTTTTGGGTTTTGGGTTTAGGGTTTAGGGTCTATGGGTTAGGATTTATAACACTAAAGTTACAAAACGCTTTTCAAAGTATTAAAATAAAATTAGCATTAAGGGTTTAGGGTTTATGGATTATAGTTTAGGGTTTAGGATTTAACACTTTAGTAAATTCTTTTTAAAATTTTATAAAATGATTAGGGTTTAGGTTTTAAAGTTTGGTTGTTTAGGGTTTAGGGTTTCGGGTTTATGGTTTAATTTTTATAACACTTTAGTAAATGCTTTCAATATACACTTAAATAAAAGTTACAAAACACTTTTTTAGATGTTCTAAAATTCTTAGGGTTTAGGCTTTAAGGTTTATAACACTTTAGTAAATCATTTTAATAAACACCTAAATAAAATTTAGAAAACTCTTTTTAAAATGTTATAAAATACATATGGTTTAGGTTTTAGGGTTTCACGTGTAGTGTTTGGGGCTTAGTGTTTAGGTTTTATAACACTTTAGTAAATTGTTTTAATAAACACTTAAATAAAAGCTACAAAATCATTTTTAAAATGTTTGAAAATGATTACGGTTTAGGGTGTAAGTTTTAGGGTTTGGGGTTTACATTTTAGGGCATAGGTTTTAGGTTTTATAACAATTTAGTAAATTATTTTAATAAAAAGTTAAATAAAAGTTACAAAACACTTTTCAAAATGTTATAAAATACTTAGGGTTTCGGGTTCTGGGTTTTAGGTTTAGGTTTTAATGTTTACAATTTAGGGATTATAACACTTTAGAAAATTCTTTTAGTAAACACTTAAATGAAAGTTACAAAAAACTATTTTAAATGCCATAGAATGATTAGTATTTAGAATTTGGGTTTTGTGGTTTGTGGTTTAGGGTTCATGATTTAAGATTTAACATCTATAAGGATTTAGTAAGTTCTTTTAATAAACACT
>APFE031634466.1:6842-49658 GCA_000404065.3 Pinus taeda
AAAATTTAATTTATAAAAATAAATTTAAATCATATTAACCAGGCATTGAGATGCTTTCGTGCTAGGGAAGCGAATTGTACTATTTCTCCAAACTACACCGGGTATCTTACTTATCTTCTTATCAAAGCTTAGTTAACTTTGCGTAAACATATATTCTATCTTGTATTCACTTAATTAATAAAATTATACACATTCGCACATCATATAAGTTTTAGAAGTGAATTTCATAACCAAGATAACAAATGCATAAAATAGGAATTAAATACACAGAAATGATAGGAAACTTCTCTTTATTAATACTTCCAACTGTTACAGACTCGACTCGCCCTGCACACTCAACTGCAGGGGTCCGCGCACTCAGCTACGGACTATTGGGCCTCTGCGCACTCAGCTGCAGAGTCTTCTCCTAATCTACGACCCAAAAACTAGACTTTACTCCATAGATCTATCTCGCACACATCATATGTTCATCTTTTCTTATCAATTGATTTCTTAACTACTTAGAGCCTTGATCTATTTATACAATCCCATGGCCTGTGGAACATGGTTAGATTTCGACAGTCGACATTACAAGAACAAAACTAAGGGCGAAGAATCCTATGACTCTTTTACACACTACGCGCTCCGCAGCCACAAAATGCGGAGTCTTGACATCGAAATTACAATCTTTGACCAAAATATGGGCTGTAAGCCCCAAAACTTCCCTTGGCGGATCCCACGTCCAACAAACCCAAATACAATTTCAAACGCACTATGAACAAATGCCACTTGTCGTTCCTGAGTACCATTCAGTGAGTGGGAGCCCAAGTGCAAGCATTTACAACCAATGATCCAAACGATCCATTACTGGATTATTTGCACCTTTTTTATGCGCCATCTAAATTCTAGCTATAGTCAGTGTTTCAGATGAAACATATTCCTAGTATATTAAATCTTCATGGTTGAGTTAAAAAGTCAACATGCCCTCATCCATTATATAAAAGCCTTCCACTAGTTAAATTTTGATATTAAATTTCAACTATTTTATTATTATTATTAAAATTATATTTTAATATCATAATTCAACTTGTTTTATTATATATTTTAATAACAATATATTTTAAATTAATAAAATCTAATATAATCATGCACGCTTACTAAAATTTAATATTTCATGAAATTAATTATCCTTAAAAAATGTATTAATCTTTAAAATTCTAAGCATACAATTTAACAAATAAGAATTATAATTCTGAATTTATATAATCTATTGTGAAAATTATAGAATTTTAAATTAACCAATAAGTTAAAATCCTTATACCATTAAAGAACTAACTTTAAATATTGATTTTTTAGGTAAAAAAATTATAATAAATCATTTAACAACTCTGTAAAACTAACAACCTTTTTATTTTAAAATTCATTTCATTTAATAGGAATAACTTATACCAACTTTCAAGAGACAAAGGCTAAGTTAATTGAACTTTCTGAAATTCAAGAAACAATATCGTAATCAATTAACCTTGGCTTTTGTCCTTTAATTTTAAAATTCAAGAAACAGGAGCCAGGTTAATTGGCTTTTGTCCTTTAATTTTAAAATTCAAGAAACAGGAGCCAGGTTAATTGAACTTTCTGAATTTCAAGAGCCACGTTAATTTGGCCCACCTTTTATGTACGTTTACGAAGAAAATATTATTATTATTTTAATGAAAATATTTCTGAAATTCAAGAGCCAGGTTAATTTGGTCCACCAGGGAATTCAATTTAATATGCACGGCTACAACTTCCAGCGGATGCCAGCTTGTGCAAAAGAATAAATTGACGATGAAAGTTAACCCAGTTAAAATAAACGATAATGGGGAAGTGAATTAATTTATTTTTAATTATTAGATTTTTCATCGAAAATTTAAATAACCATTAATATTGATTTATGGAAAGTTGATTTAAAAAATTAATTCTTATTAATATGGTAATTTTATTTAAATAAATTTATATTTTTAAAATTTATAAATTTATCAATTTTAAAATAATAATATTATTTTCCAGGCCATTTGTAGTTTTTTCTCCATTTCTTATATTTTAAGTGTCTTTTTTTATTTCTTTAAGTTAATTGTTATGTAAATTCGTCTTATAAATGTTTTTTAATTTTAAAATAAATAAATAGAATATTTCCTAACTAAAATATTGTGTCAACTATAATTAAAAACAAAAATTAACGCATTTATTTGGTTAGTGATTTGTTTTTAATTAAAAGCACTATCAAAATAGGGGTATTGGTGTTTTTACAAAAATTGGATTAAAAAAATTAAAAATCAAGTACTTGGAGGGTTTGAATCCTGAAGTTTGATAGTTGTAACCAAGATTTCAAAAAATTTCTCTCGATATCATTTTTGAGCTATTTTGTGAGTTTTTTAGACTGCTAGTTATATAGGAATATCAATAATCTCACTTTCATTGTGTTTGTTGGGTTTGTTGCTGATTTTACAACTTAGAAGATGTGGTAATAATATTTCAATCAACCATAAATAAAATATTTGGACATTCATGTGAAATAACATAATTTTATATCAATTAAAAAAAAAAGATAAAAATAATTAAAAGTAAAAAATTATATTTCCACTTTTGGATATAGAAGATGTATAATTTTATACTTGATAAAAATATTTCAATACAAAATTTAGATAAACTATTTAAATATCCATTCTAATATATATATGATGATGATGATGATGATGGTTAACGTCCACCGAAAGAAGTATATTTATTGAAGTTAAAAAAATCAATTATTTCTTAATAAAATAATAAAAGGAAAGTGTGTAATTCGTTTAATTCTTAATATAAATTTATTATGTGACATTTAAAAAATATTAATAAAAAAATAGATTATAAATAAAATATTTCAATTATTTTGGATATATTTTTTTTGAGTTTACAAAGTCTACACAATCCAAGTTCTCAATGATATTTTCAAGGGGTTGAATCCATTTATACATTAAAAAATGCAATTTAAACAATGAAATTTTTTATATTGCACTATAAAAGAAATTTTCACTTCAAGAGATTTGATAAATCCATGGTATTGAAACTATTTTACCATCATTATTTAGAAGAAGCAATGAAAGAACAAGTTTTGAAGGACGTTATTACTGATGAATATGAATCAATAATGAAGAATGGAATATGGGATGTCGTGTCGAGAACGAAGGGAAAATTTTTAGTGACTTCCAAGTGGCTATTGAAGATCAAACATGGAGTCGATGGTAGCATTTAGAAATACAAGGCAAGGTTCGTGGCTCAAGGATTCTCCCAGAAAAAGGGAGAATATTATGACGACATATTTTCACATATGGCTCGAGCAGGTTGAAAACGCCATTGTGTTGTTTGAAGCAAGCCCCAGAGCATGGTACATTTGCATAGACAGTTATTTGTTGAAGCTGGGATTCATAGAAAGCAATGTCGATCCCAACGTCTACTTCAAGGTAATCCGAGGTATGTCATTGATTTTGGTTTTATATGTTGATGACCTATTTTTGATAGGTAGTAATCCCATGATGATCGAGTGTGAGAGAGAGTTAGCCTCTAAATTCAAGATGAAGGACCATGGACTCATGCACTACTTTCTAGGCCTTGAGGTGTGGTAAAGGCCCGGTGAGATTTTCGATTCACAAGGATATTAAATATGTCATGAAACTAATGGAGAGTTTCAGAATGGAAGATTGAAAATCCTTTCCCACATTGATGGAAATGAATTTCACGAAGTTATGGGGAGAAGCTACAGGACCCGATTTTGTGAATCCATCCGAGTATAGACAATTGATTGGGGCTATGATGTTCTTAGTGAATACCCATCGAGACATATGATATGCAGTGAACATGTTGAGTTAATTCATGACTGAGCCTCTCCATACACATTGGATCACTGCCAAACATATTTTGAGATATTTGCATGGGACTATCACCCTTGGTTTGAGATATTATGTCGGAGATGTTTGACTTCATCGATATACTAATGCTGGCCGGGAAGGAAACATTGTCGACATGAAGAGTATGTTTATATGTTTTATTAGTCTCAGATATTCCATGAAGGAAAATATTTCATGAAGCTAATGGAGAGTTTCGGAATGGAAGAATGCAAATCCTTTCCCACATCGATGGAAATGAATTTCAAGAAGTTATGGGGAGAAGCTGTAGGACCCGATTTTACAAATCCATTCGAGTATAGATAGTTGATTGGGGCTCTGATGTTCTTAGTGAACACCCGTCTAGACATATGCTATGCAGTGAACATGTTGAGTCAATTCATGACTGTGCCTCTCCATGCACATTGGATCACTGCCAAACAAATTTTGGGATATTTGCATGGGACGATCACCCTTGGTTTGAGATATTATGTCAGAGATGTTTGACTTCATCGATATACTAATGATGGTTGGGCAAGAAACATTGTCAACATGAAGAGTATGTCTATATGTTTTATTAGTCTCAGATTTTCCATGAAGGAAAATATGTCATGAAGCTAATGGAAAGTTTCAGAATAGAGGAATGCAAATGCTTTCCCACATTGATGGAAATTAATTTCAAGAAGTTATGGGGAGAAGCTGCAGGACCCGATTTTGTGAATCCATCCGAGTATAGATAGTTGATTGGGGCTCTGATGTTCAGTGAAAACCCATCGCGATATACGCTATGCAGTGAAAATGTTGAGTCAATTCATGATTGGGGCTCTCCATTCACATTGGATTATTGCCAAACATATTTTGAGATATTTGAATGGGACGATCACCCTTGGCTTGAGATATTATGTTGTAGATGTTTGACTTCATGGATATACTGATGCTGGCTAGGCATGAAACATTGTCGACAAGAATAGTATGTCTATATGTTTTATTAGTTTTGGATCTGTCATGATATCTTGGATTAGCAGGAAGAAGAAGTTTGTAGCACTAAGTACCGTCGAGGTGGAATACATTGTCTCTAGCATGGCTAGTTGTGAAGCATTTTGGTTGAGGAATCTCTTTGAAGAGCTATTTGAGTAGGTCCTAAAAACTACAGTGATATATTGCAAAAACAAGAGTGAGATATGTCTGGTAGAGAATCTCGTATTTCATGACAAGTCCAAGAAAATAAAGATGTGATATGATTACATTCGAGATATGGTGCAGAGAGGAGTCGTTAGACTTCATCATATATCGGCAAATGAGAAGATTGCATATATACTCACCAAGGATTTACCAAAAGGAACTTCTTGGTCTTCAGAGAGAAACTTGGACTGATGGATGCGACCCCTCCTGATAAGAGGCATCATTGATTGAGAACACTAAGCCAACTCTTCCCCCCATGTTTGAGCTCCCAGGGTGAGGAATTGAGATAGAGGGCTCTTGGGGTTGATGGATCTATCGAAAATAGGGTTAGAGATGTTGCTCCCCTATCTGTTACCCATAGGGTTGAAGATGTTTCTCCCTTATCTTGGTCTTTTCAGAGTATAACAGAGTTCGAATCATACCCACAAGATGGACTTGTTGGGAATATCGCTTCCCATCTGGTCAATGGGTTGAGAGTGTACTTGGGGATGTATAGCCCAAGCTTACTCTGATGTAGGTGTTCTACCACATGACTCTTCAAGGTCATTGTTGGGAATATTAGTGGGAAATAAGATGGGTTTAGATGTTCCCCTATATCACCTATTAATCGATATGGAGTTGAAGATGTTTAGCTCCTCCATGAGATTTTGAGTTGAGATGTGCTCCCCGATGTAGTTTTAGGTTGAGATGTGCCCCCTCATATTATTTCAGATTGAGATGTGCTCTCTGACATTATAGAGGGTGGTAGTTAATGTTGCCCGATGATTCTTCTTCTTTAGATTCAAGAATGCTTTAGTAGATGATCAGAGATGGGAGTCAATGATATGACGAGATATGATGGGAGGCCTTATATTATTAAGAAGCATCAAAGTTACAAGAAACTTTAAAAAAATGATCCTTATACCTCCAATTCGGATAATGGCCTAAAATGGAGAGTTTAGCTAGAAAAACAGACTATGGCGACGGATTCCTAGCATGAAAACGTACAAAATTGACTATAAAATTGACCAATTTTGAAACTGTCACCTCTGGCCCTTTAAGAGAATCTTTTCAGCATCTCCTTGATACACTCGCTCAAGGTTCCACATCTAAGGGTCACTCGTGGTTCCGCAGGTCGGCCCTCTACCTCTCCTCTAGTCCGCTAGACAAATGAGAAGGTTTATATATAAATTTGGGTGACAGACTTACTAAACCAAGGTCACTGACTTGTTGGTAGTCATTGGTAGATTTGGTGGGGGCAAGTAGAGTTCCAACCCCACCCACCCCATACATATAGTATTCGTTTTAATGTAATGCATTGGTGGTTTAACTTTGGGTCGACAGTTATAACATATACCGCAACATGTTTTATTGGGTAGACGATTAATGCTAAATGGAGCTGCCCAATGGGGGTCGAGCCATGTGGGCCAGGTGGGATCAACCCCCACCAACTTCCCATATGACAGTGACCACTGAGGTTGGGAAGTTCCATCGGGGGTGGCCTACCCACCCATACCATGTTTTTATTTACAATATAATAGCATTGAGACTTGGGGGTGGTGAGGTTGGCAAACCGCCACCCAAATTTTTTTATTTTTTATTTTTTATTTTAATTTATTTTTTATTTTTATTATAATCAACTAGTTCAAATTTTTCTGCCAAAAAATAAGGGACATTAGGCAAGCTAAGTAGGTGAAAAATTCGCCCATCTAGTGGCCAAATTCCATGTGTCAAGTTGCTGCTAAATTGTTGCCTCCTTAAGCCTGCCACTTCGCCAAGTTTGACCCAAACTTTGACCAGCTATAACTTGAGCATACGAACTTAGATTTTGGTGTCATTCACACCATCGGAGTCAAGATGATAAGTAATATGATCTAGTCCTAGTTTGACTTCCATCTAATGACTTTAATTTTTGAGCTATTTTCAAGGCCACTTGTACCTATAGATCCTCCCGGATCATTCCTGCCCATTAAGAAACTTTTGGTCCTCCAAAAGCATGAACACATCCTGCATAATTCTTGTGTCTTCATCAAGCCACACTTTCAATATAGATATAAATGGGGCATGGGAGGGGGTAGAAGAGAGAGAGAGAGAGAGAGAGAGAGAGAGAGAGAGAGAGAGAAGGGGAATATATAAAGAGGGAAAGGAGGAGGGAGAGATAGATGGATAGATAGATATGTATGGGGAGAGAGAAAGAGAGCGTAACTTATGTTTAGGGGGTTCAGATAGAGAGACAAATAAGGAGAGATGGAGAGAGGTATAAATATAGATGGCAAGGGGAGATAGGAAAGAAGAGAAATATAGAGAAAGTTAAGCGAGAGGCAGATAGAGTGAGACAAGGGAGAGAGGGAGGGGAAGATAGAGAAGGAGAGTGGGAGGTAGATAGAGATAGAATGGAAGGTAGAGAGAGAGGGAAGAAGAAAGATTCTCACAGAGACAAATATAGACATAGAAGTGAAAACTAGAAAGTCATGAATATTTTAGATTTTCACTAAAGTAGATATATTAATTTCAATGTAGTTGATGATTTCTAATCCTATTTTATCACATGCACTATATGCATTGATTTCAATGTAGATGTCGATTTATAATTCTATTTAATACCTTACACTAGATGCATTAATTTTAATGTTGATGTTGATTTCTACTCCTATTTGATTGCTTGCACATGATGCATTGGTTTCAGTGTAGATATTGATTTCTAATCCTATTTGATCACTTGCACTAGATGCATTGATTTTAGTGTAGAAGTTGATTTCTAATCATATTTAATACCTTGCACTAGATGCATTGATTTCAGCGTTGATGTTGATTTCTACTCATATTTGATTGCTTGCATTAAATGCATTGGTTTCAGTGTATATATTGGTTTCTACTCCTATTTAATTGCTTGCACAGGATGCATTGTCCTCATAGTAGATATTAATTTCTAATCCTATTTAATCACCTGCACTAGATGCGTTGATTTAGTGTAGATGTTGATTTCTAATCATATTTAATACCTTACACTATATGCATTGATTTCAATGTAGATGTTGATTTCTACTAATATTTGATTGCTTGCATTAGATGCATTGGTTTTAGTGTAGATATTGATTTCTAATCCTATTTTATTTCTTTCAATAGATGCATTGATTATAGTATAGATGTTGATTTCTAATGCTATTTGATTGTTTGCACTACATGCATTGATTTTAGTGTAGATGTTGATTTCTAGTTTGATGCAACAAGATGTATGATGTAAATTAATTTCAAAATAATTAGATTAATAATGTGCATTGATTTCAGTGTAAGGACATATCTACCTCCTCCATCTACATCTCTATCTCTCAGTGTCTCTCCCTCTCTATATCTCTATCCCAGCCCCTAAACATACACAATCTCTCTATATTTATCTATCTCTCTCACCTTCCCTCCCTTTCCCCTCCCTCTCTCTCTCTTCCCCTTCTCTCTCTCCATAAATATATCTCTTACACAGGGATGCGTACACTCCATAAGTTACAATGATTGAATTTGGCAAAAACTACAATTAATATTGGAGAGCACAATGATTGAATTTGGCGAAAACTACAATTAATATTGGAGAGCAATAGAGACAAGGTATGTTGTTTACTACAGTAGCTCGAGTTAAATATTTGAATGTTCTATTATTCCAACTACTCTTTTCATATGATCAATATGAAAAAATGGAAAAACTAATAGGTGTGATAATAGGAACAGTAGAAGAAAATAGTTTCAGATTGATTGTAATGAAGATTGTTTGTAATTGACTATATTCTTATTCACATTTTCTATCTATCAAAATTGTTAAATTGACACTTTGCACTCATAATTTTTATTTCATCATTTTTCATCATTCAAGTTACTAACAGTCTATCTCATTTCAACAAACTGAGGTAACAAAGCAATCTTTAAATTAAATTAACCAAATTAATCTTAGACATATTTAGCATATTTAAAATGATCAAAATAATTAGAGGTTGAGCAAATTTTGTATGACTGCACATGACTGAAACCAGCCTAGATCCATCTTAACACTGGATCTATCAAGTGCTGAGAGGGATCAAATCTCTGGAGGTGCAAACCTTTCCTCAAGTTTTGAACTAAAAAAATAGGTTTGCACCTTGAGAGATTTGATCCCTCTCAGTGCTTGATAGATCCGGTGTTAAGATGGATCTACATTGGTTATAATTGAAAAGCTTTGAAAAATTTAATTTATAAAAAAAAAAATTGTATAATATTATAATAATTTTATAAGCAAAATAATGGCATTTGATAAGAGTGTTATTATAACTAGAATAAACAAACTTAAAACAATGTTTAATATATTCTCAATCTTCACATCTAATGGCAGTGGAAAAAGACTTCAAAATTTAGTTTGTAAAAATAAATTGAAGTCATACTAATATAATAATAATTTTCTAATAAAATAATGGGATTTGATAAGAGCCTTATTATAATTTGAACAAGCAAACTTAAAACAATGTTTACTAAATTCTTAATCTTCACATCTAATAGCAGTAGAAAAAGACTTCAAAATTTAATTTATAAAAATAAATTGAAATCATACTAATATTATAATAATTTTATAATGGAATAATGACATTTGATAAGAGTGTTATTTTAATATTATAATTTTATAATGGAATAATGACATTTTGATAAGAGTGTTATTTTAATATTATAATAATTTTATAATAGAATAATGACATTTGATAAGAGTGTTATTTTAGTATTATAATAATTTTATAATAGAATAATGACATTTGATAAGAGTGTTATTTTAGTATTATAATAATTTTATAATAGAAGAATGATATTTGTTAGAGTGTTACCTTTAGTATTTATAATTTTTTTATAATAGGTAATGAACATTTGATAAGAATGGGTATTTTAGTGATTCAATCTCCATCTGTAATTGTTAGTTGAAAAATTACTTTAAGGATTTCTTTCTAAAAAATATAATACTAAATATTTACAATAGGTCCCTATCTATTAAAATAACCTAATATTGATAATAGGTAATTTATTTGGATAAATATTTTTAAAATTTAATTTATAAAAAAATTAAGATGTAAATACATATAATATTTTATATATTTTATTTAATTAAATAACCACATATTAATATTTTATAATAATAAGGAGAGCTTCTGTCTAGACCAATTCCAAGACAATCGGTTCAATACATTTTGGATCTCTACATCTAATGTATATAGATAAAAAATTAAATATAAATTTACTTTATTAAAATAGATTTAAATCATATTAATATTAAAATAATTTTGTAATAGAGTGTTGGCATTTGATAAGAGTCTTATTTTAACTAGGCCAGATGAGCGAAAACAATGACGAATAAACTCAAAATCTCTAAACGATATTCTAATTGAAAAAGCTTCAAAACCTAATCTATAAAAATAAACTTAACTTATATTGATATCATAATATTATAATTATATAAATTCACGGCATTCTAGTTGAAAAAACTACAAAATCTAAATTATAGAAATAAATTTAGCTTATATTAATATCATAATAGTATAAGTACATTCAATAAGAGTATTATTCTAGTGATACCAGCTTGAAACAGTGTCCAATAAATTCTCAATTTCCACGTCTATTAGTTGATAAAATATTCATACGTTTTACTGCGGCATGCAAAAGCCATCCCCTCAGCTACGGTTAATGTAAAACAGGAACTCCTTGTGGTATGATGGACAACCAGATTAGAAAGAAGAATCTTCATTTTCTGTTGTTTCCCTAGCTGGCGCAGGGCCACATTAATCCCTTTCTACAGCTCTCGAAGGCTCTTGCAATCCACGGCTACACAGTCTCCTTTCTCTCCACTCTCGTTAACATCTCCAGAATCAAACCTTCCCTGCAACTTCAGGAGTGGCCAGGCCGGATCGATCTGCTGGAATTGCCGTTACCGCCCACGGAAGGCCTGACTCCGGGTGCGGAATGCATGGCAGACATCCCCATAGAAATGGCGTTTGCGCTCCAGAAAGCCATAGACAGCCTGGAGAAGTCGTTCGGAAGTCTCCTCAGACAACTCTCGTCATACTACATTTTTCATGACTTCGCGCAGTATTGGGCACAGAACGTCGCCACTGTGATGCGCGTACCATCTGTCTATTTCACGGTGTATTCGCCGGCGATCTGCGGTCATTCCCTCCTCCCTTCCAGGTTGTTGAAAAAGGAAATAACCACCGAAGAGGTGGCCGCTAAGGTTATGGGTTGCATTGTTGTCCAACATGGTGAGCAATGTTCCTTTCCCAACCTTCATGTCCACATATGCCAATTTGTTCCTCTCAAGATCGCACCTTGGGATATCCTCCATTGCTTTTGCAGCACCCAATATTTGCATCATCCTAATTGTTGGTTCTTCCTTCTTCTTTCCATCAGATTGTACCAAAGCTTCCATAGTCAATCTTGAAGGACAATTCTTCACCGTATGCTCTTCTCCACACAACCAAGAATTAAAAAGTTTCTTTGCCTTCGGTTTTCCACATACTCTCGCATGATCCTCCCTTGTAGTCTTTTCCTTTGGTTTATCAAACTTCTTTTTCTTCTCTTTGGTCCCGTCATCATAATGGTCCACGAGCTTATCAACTGCAACAAATGCCTCCCCAAGTGCTTTTATCTTTTGCCTCTTCACCTCACTGTGTGCCCAAGGTAATGAAGTTGAACACCTTGTCTTTCTCCACCATATTAGGTAGTTCAAAGACCAGACTTGAAAATTTTAGTTGATATTCCTGTAGAATCCTTATTTTGTTAATATACTTGATATTTGTCCTTGCATCCCAAGTCTCATCTTGTGGACTAAAGTGACTTTGCAACTCTTCCTTTATTTCTTCCCAAGTAGAGATGTACACAACATCACCATGAGTAAACTGATATGCTCTTCTTCTCCACCACATCTTCGCATTCTTTGTAAGGAATTGAGAAGCCACCTTCACCTTGGCCTCTTCGTTAGAAAGTCCCAAGAATTCAAAGTATTTCTCCATAACCCATAGAAATTTTCTAAGTGTCTTCGCGCCTCTCACCCCATTGTAAGAATCAGGTTCGTTGACTTTGATGTGGCCAGCTTCTCCAATCGGACCTTGCCCAATAACCTTCTTCCAGATGGAAATCTCATTGAGAGCCTCACAAAGACTCTTTCGCAGCTTCATGATCTCCTCTAATAGTTGATCCTTCACAACTTCAAAGTTCTTGGCTTCACCTGCAGTTTTCCCATACTTCCATTTAAGATACTCATATCATACCTTAAGGTTCTCATGGTCCTCTTCCTTCTTTTTGAACTTATCTCTATATTTAGCATTCTCAGATTCCAATGCACTCATCTTTGAAGTTATTTCGTCCATATGATCCAAGCTCTTCTTCATTAAAATTGTCTTGGGACTCATACTAGATTCACCTATTACATGTGATTCCTCCACATTTTCCACCATCATCTTTGCCCTTGAACATGTCACAACCATACACTTTCATGTTCAACTCGACCCTGACCTGTTGTCTTGCCCCTACAAAATTCCCTAATGTTGCACTGCACTAACTACACAATGGCCAACTTCAATACCAACTGTAATCCCCGCTTGTTGTATTCCCACTTCTTCTTGTTACAACCCCTTTCTACAAAACAAGCTCTCATATCAACAATCACACCCCTACATTAGTGGTGTCTTCTAACCAACACATAGGCAGGTGCGACACTGTCGGACTTTTTCTTTTCACCAATACTTGAGTTCACAAACTATGCCTATCTAACACTTAAGCAATTTTTCACTAAGTGTTTATGCTATAGCAGAAATAATTCATTTATCTTTCATCAATTACTATTTCATATGCAACAAAAAAAATATAACAACAATGTACACACATATCACATGTGAGAGGGTCAACTCCTAAATATAACTCTGCCCAATAATATAATTATGCAAAATACCAATTTTATAATTTTTACAATCTTCATATAGTCCGTGCACATTTTTCCTGAATGTTTGCCTTTGTGCAGACTTGCCCACGAGCTGCATTCATTCGCACACTTGTGTCATTACTCTGCATGAATGCCAACGCTGTTATGCAGCTCCTGCATGTTTGCTGCCCACTCAATCATCCCATGAAACTGTCACTCGAACTCTTCTTCAGTTATATTGTCTTGTGACCCTTCCACCAGAACCAGCATAAAACACCAACTGTCTGCACAACTTAACTGTGCACTGCCTAAACGACCTATTGTAGCGGCTTGCACATTTACTCTACCAGCAAGACTATTGTGCCCATTAGTTGTGTAGCGTCCGACTACCTAAATGATCTTACCCACACTATTGTTCAATCTGCTTGTTGTGTTGTTTTGCATTGCAGTGTTGCGATCTGCCCGGCCTACGCTATGCCAAATAGTAACTCGACTGAACGCTACAAAACCCCAAACTTCCTGTGCCAAACTTGCCACAGTCCCTAGGTCAACTGCCTCGCCTTGCCCGCTCATTTGTATCCTTATTCATTGTCTAGCTCGCACTTTTGTTTTGTATGCTTGTTGTTTGATTGATGCTTTTCATCCACATGGCCTCCCATTTATATATGCCTCCATGCGATGGCCATTACACCCAAACCGACACGTCCTTCGGTTTTCCCATGGGTCGACTTCCCCATGTAATATGCAGTTGGCTTGTTCCACCTTGCCATACACTCATTCAACCAAGGTGTCGTTTGGGTTGGTTGTAGGTAGGCTCGCCCAAGCTGCCCGCTAACTCGCCCAACTACTCACAACTCAACTCGCTCATCACTACTCGCTACACATATTTCCAACTCGTCGCATCACCCACTGGGATGCTCCCCTGCCTTGGGTGCCCAACTCGTGTTGCCATTATGCTTGGTCGCACTTTGTGATGGCCAAATGTCCGGCTAACACTATGTGCAATGTACGACACACTTAACCACCTGCTACACCCGTGCATGCGTTAAACCAATGGGGGGTCGCACATAACCGAACGTCCACCTCCAAATCGCCTTTAACTGAAGGTGGGTGCCCATTGCACATCTTGGGCGCAACTACATGCTATTAGTTTTTTGACTCTCTTGGGTGCTCACCAACTTGAGGTCTTGACAGATGGGGTGCGAGTTAAGTCATTGTGCGCGTTGGCGGTGGGAAAGGTCTCAAAATCCATAACCAATCACAAGCCAAGTGTGTTCCCCATTTCAATATTCACCAACCCTAAGTTAATTTGAGTCGACCTTATATACATTTAATACAAATCGTTACTGATTCTTATTTGTATAATGGTAATGTATACTTTTTTTTGGGACCAATTTATATCTGTTTTAAATCTATATATTTAATTATATAGATCATTTTAATTATATATTATTTATATTAAATGGTTAAAAATAAAAAATAATAATAATTTTTCGTATTTAATAAATTCAAGATTTAAATAGATTTAAATTTGTTCATGTTTTTAGATGGCTAGTTTTATTTTATTTATTTTTAACATAAGATATATTATATTAGTCATTTTCACCATTTCTTTTCGACAAAATTGTAAATTATTTATCTATTATCGGTATTATAAAAAAAAGTTTGGATTGGGAATATTTTTTCTTTTAAAGAGAATGTCACATTCTTATTCAAGGTAGAGAGAAACAAAAACAGTAATCTAGGTTTTGTTTACAAACTACTTCATCACTATTTAGAAAGATTTTTTTTTTAAACTTCGAGCTCAAATCTACCTCATGGAAAAGTGGAAAGATCACTGCAAAGACACCCATCAATTACCCATAAATTGTTTGAGGGAAAATTAATTCCAAAATGTAAAGGAAGGTTTGGAATCATTTTCCAAATTGAAAAATATGATAAACCTTAAAAATAAATAGATTAAATTAAATAATGAGTGTCAAGGTTGAATGAATAAAACCAACATAGCCCTAAAACTAAGGACTTTAAAAAAAAAAAAACCTCTTCTCTATCTTTGGCCATAAAAAATTTCTTAAAATGGTGATAAAAGTGATAATTAGTTGCACAAGGATAAATGATATAGAGAAAGGCTGGATTATTTATTTTAAATAAAAGTAATATTCTTTAATATAATTGTATTCTTTTTTATTATGTTTAGATTTATTTCCAATTTTGATAGCACAAAAAATTGGAAATATTATTGGTATAATTATATGAATTTGATGTATAGTTATATAGGTATAGTTGTATAGCTATATTCGAAATTTATACAATAATGTGAATGGTTTATATAGTTGTTTTTATAGTTTATATCAAAGAAAATTGTATTACATGTTTTTGTATGAGGACTATTTTCTTACTCAACCTACAAAAAATTTTAATTTGTTTCTCTCTGAAAATCCATTTAAAAAGATATGGTGAATCCCCTAATCATACTTTTAAGTTTTCTAAAACAACACGAAAATTTTTATCTTTAAATATTTATAATAAATATAAAATTATATCATTTCTAATATATAGGCATTATATATCAATTTCTATATTAAAAATTTAAAAACATTATTAAAAATTTAAAAACATTATTCACTTTTTAAATATATATGTTTTTTAATTTGGTTAAAAACATTATATTTATAAATAATTCCATATTATTCTTATGCAATAAACAAAAACCAAACTATAATAATGAGATGAAATCTTATTATAAGCAAAAGTATCTGAAGGAAAAATGAATTGAATCTCTCGTTAGTCAAAGCTTCCCATTTCAACATCATGTACTCAAAAGAATATAATCGGCCAATGGTTCGTCTCATTTTCTATAAATTTTAGATGAAATTTTAATAAATTTTAAAAATTTATATTCTTCCTTTGATTCAAGGCGATCATTTTTGCATTCGTTTCATGCACGCACGTGTATAGGTTGTTATTGCATTGAAGTTTCTAGCGATACCATGGTTGGGTAGACACTCAAGAGTCGAGTAACACATTAACCAGAGAACAATATTAATTGTTTTTTATTTTTAGTATGATTGTACTAGTTTTATATGTGATTATTCTTAAAAATATTTATTCTTGATAAATTAAATCTTTATTATTTAATATTAAATTAAAAAAAATACCCATATCCATTTAATTAACCGGCCTATTTCAAAATCACATCTATAAACCTAATCTTAATAATTAACTTATTATCATAATTAACATAAACTTATCATCATAATTAACATAAGATTATCACATAATCATCAACAATAATCTGCTCTGGCAAGCTTATCACATAATTAACATGAATAATCTGACCCAGAAATCCTCGCAATTCGGATATTCAAGGAATCGTCTTGCTATTTGAATTTTTCCGAAATCAAGAAATCGTCTTCCTATCTGAATTTTTTTCACCTCTGCTTACGCGGTTCTGCTATGTGCTCCAGCTGTTGTATGAAGTCATGGATGTAACTCTGCTGACGTCCAGTATTGGTCACTATAGTCTTACGCGCCGCCTCCACCTTTGATCGCAACTGCTTCCCCTGTTCTCCGGCCAATACCATTTCCAGTGCTGTAGCTATGTTTTCACTGAGAAAAGAGCCATCGTCTCCTGTCTCAATCTCGATCCCCGCCTTCAATTCAACCACTATTTGCCGGGTATTCAAGCTCTGATCTAGCTTTACAGGCAGGAGGATAAGCGGCACTCCGAAGCTCAGCGCCTCCATGGCGGAGCTCCACCCGCCGTGACTCAAATAACCACCTACGGACGGGTGCGAGACGATCCGAACCTGCGGCACCCAGCCCCGGACAACCAGGCCCCGGTCCCCTGTTCGAGTCTCGAATCCTTCGGGAAGGAACTCCTGCGGATCTCCACCAGTGCTGTCCAAGAACTGTGGAGCACGTAGCGACCAGAGGAAAGGGAGCCTGCTCGCCTCCAAACCAAGCGCGAGCTGGTAGGTTTGCTCTCTCGACAGAAACGTCTCGCTGCCAAACGACACAAACACGACAGAGGACGGCCTCTGCCGGTCCAGCCAATCAAGCAGATCGGAGCCATCTCGGCTGTCCGAGTTCGGCTTAGATACGGGCATGAGTGGGCCGACAGAGAGCACGGGAACTCCGATACTGTCCTGGAAATAACGAATATACTTCTCTTCCTCTTCAAAGCATGACTTCACGGCCACCGCCACGCATCCATGTAAGCATTTAGCGAAACGATAGGTCGGAATAACGTGCCCGGGTATTCCTCTGTACATTACTAATACATCCCGCGCTTCATACAGTCTGAATGAGATCGCGGAACACGGAAATCCAAGGGGCGGAGCCGCCAGTTCCTCGGCTGTTATTTCGTGGTTCGATACACGGGAAGGGTGTAAGGCATAGCCGCAGGTCACCGGCGAATAGACCGAAAAATAGACAGCCGGTACGCCCATCTCGGCAGCGGCGCTCTGCGTCCAATACTGCGCGAAGTCATGAACAACGTAGTCAGGCGAGACTTGCCTTAGGAGACTTCGGAACGGCTTCTCCAGGCCGTCTATAGCTTTCTGGAGCGCAAACGCCATTTCTACGGGGATGTCTGCCGTACATTCAGCCCCGGGAGTCAGGCCTTCCGTGGGCGGTAACGGCAGTTCCATCAGATCGATACGGCCCGGCCAGTCCTGAAGTTGTAAGGATGGCCTTATTCTGGAAATGTTAATGGGCGTGGAGAGAAAGGATACGTTGTGGCCGTGGATTGCAAGGGCCTTTGAGAGCTGCAGAAAGGGATTTATGTGGCCCTGCGCCAGCCATGGAAACAGCAGAAAATGAAGCTTCTTATTTGCAATCTGTGAATCCATCATCCCACAAGGATTTTCGATTTTCCTTGAATCGTATCCCAGATCCAAAGCGGCCGATGAATATTTTATATCTGGTCTCTCGTCCAAGATAAGGACGACTGAATACAGTCTTTTGTCTTACTTAACAGAGCCACTAGACCAACTAGTATATCGTTGTGGAGTATATCTTAGTGGAGTAGGTTGTCCTTTCCGATAGACTTGTAATACATGCTACGTGGAATTTTTATAGTTAGGAAGAGGTTTGTGGAACGAATTCTATTACATCTTGAAAGTTTGTTGCCGAGCACGTGGATTGTGTTTTGGTGGGTGGGATATGTTTGAACAAATTATATTATTATATAAATAAGGATTATTGGAAGACAGGTGGAATAATGAATACATCCTGTACCATTCTCTGAATTGATGTGCTATCCACGTACTTTTGGACATTAACAATATGATTACAATCGCCGACAAGTCGCATTGGTGTTAGAAAGTGGACGGTTAAGCGTCCATTGCAATCGCCGATAGTGATTAGCGATATCGCATCGAAACTTCGCTATTCAGATAGTTGTGAACGTTGGAAATCCAATTGCCGATAATGTGATTGAATCTTGACCATCCGATCGGTCAGAGCTCGATCTGCAGTGCTAATACACATAATTGATTAAAAAAGCGAAAAAGTGTTGTTTTCGCCTTTTCAAGGGTATTTTTGTCCCGTAAGGGAAAATCGTTATTTTTAAGCTTTTTCAAAGGCTTTTGGGTGGCGAAAGGAAAATGCATAGTTTCCGAGGTAAAGGGGTGTTTGGCGGGGTGATTGTTGGGTTTTATAGATCCAAATTTTGTGTATATTTTTGCACCATTGTTCCGCCTGCGTCAATATGCGTCTTAGATCGGCTATTAAGTCTAATCAATGCCCCTATACATCTTCAAGACGACCTTACATCTTCTGTGAGTGCCCCTTGCCAGGAGGGCGTGCCCCTGGGCCGACCTATTGCAATGTTTCCAGAAGCCCATCAGTTTGTATGATTGTGCCTCTTCATAACGTTGAGTCAAACCTTCGTTTTGTTTTTTTTGTGGAGTTGGGGAGCTCATGCCATGGGTCAGTGCCCTCCCAACTCGTGTAGCCGACATGCCTTCACCATGCGAAACCCCTTCATCTTGGAGTCTTGGCGTGCAAGACACGCGACGCCCATTGTTGGTCACTTGACACCCAACCTTCATGCAAGAGCACCTAGGGCATGCACCTGTCGTCACCATGCACAATATGTTTCATCCATGTCGCTCTTACTTGTTCTCGCCCATCACCTTGTGTGCTTACGAAGCAAACTCGCTTGTCAACGATTAGGCACCCCACCTTTGTGTGCATCCTCCTTGCCCAATATGGCATGTTTGGCTTTACCACTGTTCACCAAGTTGCCTCCTCATCGCATGGGTGGGCGCCATGGCTTGTGCGACGAACCCCACCATATTGATTTTCCAATTCAGCTCCTCATTTCATTTTTTCGCTACTCCAAATTTTCGTGGGTCATCATGGGCACCTGTTGGCCTTGGTGCCAACTTCGAGCTCTAGCATCCTCCCCTAGTTTAAAAAGGTTATTTCCCTTGACAATAAGAGCATTTGGCTACTCCATTGCCAAGTTCAAATCGTCACAAAGTGTCATAAACTCCAACGTCTTAGGAAGAACCATCCATCTCCCCTTGGCCCTTACTGCATGAACTCTCCACCTTCTTCACACGAATCATCATCAAGGCTCATGAATTCATGTAGGAAAGACTTTTGAATGTCACAGTCATCAGCCACATCTTGTCGCAATTCTCCACACTACCCCATCTCATGGAAGGTTGCCCCCCTCCAACTTGATTGTAATATATTAATCACAATTCGCATCATGTCAACCCGCCATATGCCATCATATGAACTTCTGTTGCCATACTCCAACACATCTAAACGCACTTGTCGACCTCATGAATTGAACTACGTGGGTGATCATTCCAACATCGCATTCAACCCACAAGAATGCACCTCCTCGTGCCTTAGCTAGTTATTCCACCAGCACTTGTCGCATCATTTCCTTCAAGAATCCTTCACATGCGATGCTCCTCTAAGAATCACATCTTCGTGCTACAAGGCCTCTTTCTTCAAGGCCCCTTTGTTGTGGTGGTGCAACACCTCTTACTTCAGCAAGGCACTGCACTCACCCATCCCCAAAAGATCTAGTGCATGGCAAGGGTTAGGAAATTGTCTCCCCGACTCTCAACCACCCATGTATCATATTGATGTTGCATCCTTAACTATTTCTGCACACCATTAACCTCTTTCTTCGTGCATCCTAAATTAGCAAGTCTATCTTCGTTCTACTGAAAGTCATAGATTCCCATAGCGTATCTGCAAAATCGCACTATGTCTTCCATATCCATACCTACTTCCTCACTTCCTTCGCTTGGCTTGGAAGAACAACTTGGTCCTCCTCCCTCTTTAGCACTTTCTTGATGAATACTTATGGTAGAAGTCACTCCTTCCTTTTTTGCGATAGGAGGAGTCATCCCTCCACCTTCATCCCTCTTCTTCTTCGTGGCTTGTGAAACAAAGCCAATAAATTATTCTCCTTTATTACTTGAGTCAACATTCCAACTTCTTGTCATTCCACACATGTTCATGCTTCACATTTGCATCCTTCTCATACAAAATCATCTAAGCAATCCTTGGGAGATACCCCAAGCAGCTCCTACTTGGTATCGACATGGTCATGGTCTTCTGATCAGTTGTAATCAAGAGTATGTCTCGGTCCATCATGGGTATGGATTGAGATGCTACTAAGAAATTTGACCACAACACCATAACATCTCAACCACCCTTAGATCCAACTTTCCAAAACATGAACGAACCTTCACTTACCTTTGAAAGAACTTACCTCCCTTTCCATTTCAATCTTCAACTTCAAGGACTTTGTTCCCTTCTTGCTAAGAAAGTTGTCTGTAGCTCCTATGTCAATCAACATAGTAAACTTCCTTCCACATATGTTTACCTGCACAAAACTTAACCCCAACGCACTTGCATTCGATGAGGGTGTTTTCTTGCGTCTTACCTCTACGATCTTCTTCATCATTTCCTTAACCGAACTATCTCTTAACTCATGCTTCGATCTCATTGTCTTCTTGAGATATGTTACTTCATCTTTCGGCACACTTGAGAAATTCGAACCTGGTTCAACTTGAGTGGATTTGATTCTATCAAACTCATCTTTCTTTGGTTGTTGCTTCATCACACCTACTTGACATTCATCAACTCCCTCAACTTGGGGAGCTGCAATCGTGCTAAACCAAGCCCCAATGGTGTCAATGCATTCAATATCATGTTCCTCTATGGTTATGCAAGCATATTTGCAAACAAGAAAGTACCTCTTGGTCTCTTCTTCAAGTTCTTCAACCTCACCCTACAACTTGGATTATTTCTCCCTTATGCGAACTCGTTCATTCATGAGTTCTTCTATCCTATGATTGCCTTGATGCAGTTCATCTTCAAGTGAGGTAAACTTCTCATGGAAAGCATTCAAAGCCCTTTGCAAGTCTACCATCTCCACTTTGATGCAGTTCAAGCATTCAATACTCGCACAAGTTCCTAATAGTAATGTTTCCTTCTAGCTTCCCACAAATCTGCCATCTTTATGGTTTGTTGAGGAGCCCTTACATCTTCCTATAACGTGATTATGCCCAACAAGTTCTGCGACCTGTTGTCGTACTTCATTCAACTTGGCTTTGACCTTGATTTGTCTCTGCCCCTACTAAAACTTCATACTTTAGTCAACCAATCAATCGATCGAGTGCCCATCTTTGCAAAGTACGCTCCAATACCATCTGTCACGACCCTACATTATGATGCCTTAATATCACCATGGGCGACATGTGGCACTGGTGATATTTTGTTGCAAGTTATACAATTACTCTAACCTGGGATATTCCTACTTCTCAACCCTTCTTACTTAGCCAATTTTTCAAGTTCAAATTTCCTCTTATTCACTATTTATATAAATATGTGATATCATAACTTCAACATAAGTAGAATAAATAAAATTTCTTTAACAATGCAATGCCATAAAGCCAACAATGTGTGATGAACAAGAGAAACATTTGAAGTGGGAGGGGGAAACTCCGAAACAAGTTTTCCCCTTGACTATTATTAACTTCAAGTAAATTACAACAGAAGTACAACCAAGGTTGGGCCGAACCCTAAACGTTCACTACCACAACACTTAACTAAGTTTCGTGCAACACTTAAGCTTCACACTTCAACAATATAATAATTTTCTTTAATGGAAAACCAGGGCACCATATGGCTCGCCCTGCTCACAGAAAACCAAAAGAGCACTTATTGCAAGTCTTCCCAGCTCACCCTCTGCGAGCGCATACCCCTGCGCCTCTCAGCCTATTTTATAGCTTTGGGTGTTCGCTGCCTCATAAAATTCTACGATCTCACAGACATTCACCCTCCAAACTTGTTCTGGGATATTACAATTGCGATGCTTTCATTCCCTACTCTCTCATTCCTCTACTCTTTTTATATGCATCCTATATCGCCTATTAGCCTAATCAATGCCCATTTACATCTTCATGCTGACCTTACATCTTGTGTGGGTACCCCTTGCTAGGTGGGCGCGCGCATGGGCCGACCTATCGCAATGTTTCTGGAAGCCATTCAGTTGGTGCGGTCGTGCCCCTTCATAACATTGAGACAAGCCTTCATTTATTTTTTGTTGTGGAGTTGGCTCACCCATGCCATTGGACGATGCCCTCCGAACTTGTGTATTTGATATGCCTTCACCATATGGAACCCCTTCATCTTGGAGTCTTAGCATACACGACACGTGACACCGACCACTGGTCGCCTGGACGCCACGACCTCATGTAGGCACGCACAGGGCATGCTCCTATTGCCACCATGCACAATACATTTCACCCATGTTTCTCTTACTTATGCATGCTGGTCACCTTGTACACTCAGTAATCAAACTCGCCTACTAGTTCCCAAGCACCCCGCCTTCACGCGAGCATGGCGAGGGCATTGGTCTTCCTAGCCATCTACCCAATGCGATGTCCCACAGATTGTTGAAACTCGTTCGCTTTCCTAATATGACACATTTTCTTTGTGTTGGGCGCTCAATGCCATGCCTTCATGCGGGTGTGTCTAGGGTGCACGACCCATCCAACCTCCATTTAGCAAGTCGTATGGGTGGGCACCCTGCCTTGTGCGACTTGCCTCACCATATCACTTTGCCAACTCAATTCCTCATTTCAACTTTTCACTAGTCCAAGTGGTCGTGGGTCGTCATGGGCACCTGTTGGCCTTGGTGCCAACTTAAGGCCTTGACATTTATTCTAGAGTGTCCCTCATTGCTTACATCTATGAGTTTCTGCATATGGTATCAAGCATCCTTTTTCGTTTGTGTGTTATTATATCACTAGAGTGTACCCTTAAAATGAGTGGACTTTCGCTAATGTATTTGTATTTTTAGTGATTAAGGAAAATTTTTGGAGGTCATTGATTACGATTTTTTTTAGGAATTAAGAAATTTGTGTTGAAATGGGTTCATAGGTTGTTGGACACCAGGTTGGACTCGAGCAAGTGGCTTATGACTTTTGAATTACTATTTTGTACACAGGTGAGTTAAAATGTATAATGATTGTAACTGTTAGGCCAGGCAGTAACTCCTTAAAGCAAAATTGGTTTGTGTGTTTATTCCTTCAGGTTGGTCTTCATTATATACATGAGGGAGAGACTATTCACTTCATCTCCTGATGACTGTTCACATTACTTATTTATTTATTTACATTATGTTCACCCAATCCTGATGATTAAGTGTCAACATTCCCCCCCTTAATCTGAAGGGATGTTGGTGAGTCCAAGCATCATTTTAGATCATTCAAGATTTTCTCTTCCAAGCGCTTTGGTGAAGATGTCTGCAATTTGCTCATCAGTGGAACAATGACAAAGATGGATTGTTTTGGCCTCAACATGATGTCGAATCAGATGATATTTAGTATTGATGTGCTTCGTTCCATCATGGAACTTTATTGCAGAGGTATTGTCAATCATGAGTGGAGTTGATTGTACTTGTTTTACCTACATATCTTCAAGAATTTTCCTGAGCCACAATTTATTTTGTTGCTTCAGTTGCTGCCACGTATTCTGCTTCTGTTGTGGAATCTGCTGGAACTAATTGTTTGTGTGATCTCCAAGAGACATCTCCTGATCCAAGACTCATAGCATATCCTGAAGTAGATACCCCGGTTTCTTTGTCTCCATTGAAGTCTGAATCAGAGTATCCGATCACGCTGAAGTCGTCCACCTATGTATACTGGATTCCAAAGTCATGAGTTCCCTTCAAGTACCTTAGAACTCTTTTTGCAGCAGACCAATGTCCCTCACAAGGCTTTTGCATAAACCTGGAGAGGATTCCAACAACAAACAAAATGTCTAGTCTAGTAGTAGTTACGTAGTTGAGACTTCCTACAAGCTGTCTATACTTTGTTGCATCCTCAAATTCTTTTCCTTCAATAGATGTGAGCTTTAAGTTTTGTTCCATTGGAGTAATAAGAGGATTGCATTATGTCATGCCAAACTTGTTCAACAAATCTCCAATTTATTTCTTTTGAGAAAGAGATATGGACTTCAGATGTTGGCTTACTTCAATGCCAAGATAGTAATGAACATAGCCCAAATCTGTCATTTCAAAACTTTTCCCCAATTCCTTATTTATGGTTGCAATGTAGCTTTCATTGTTCCCTGTCATCAAAATATCATCTACATATACCACAAGATATACAACTGTTTTGCCAACTTTCTTGACAAATAAAGTTGCATCATCAAGATCATAATGTTTGAAATTGAGTTTCAAAAGATGCTCAGTTAGTTTTTCATACCAGGCTCACGGTGCTTGTTTGAGGCCATACAAGGACTTCACAGGTTTGCATACTTTATGTTCATGTCCTTTCACAACAAATCCTTCAGGCTGAGACATAAAACATTCTCTTTTAGATCTCCATTTAAGAAAGTCGTTTTTACATCCATTTCATGGACTTTCCAACCGTTCTGAGCTGCTAGGGCAAAGAGTGTCCAGATGGTAGCCCATTTTTCTATGGGGGCAAAAGTCTCCTCATAATCGACCCCTTCCTTCTGTGCAACTCATTTTGCCACAAGCCTAGCTTTGTGCTTGTCAAGTGAGCCATCAACATTATACATGTTCTTGTAGACCCACTTGCAACCAATTGGTTTGGTTCCAAATGGAGGATCAACTAGCTTCCAAGTGTCGTTCTTAATGAGGGCATCATACTCTTTTTGCATCACTTCTTTCCATTCATCATGAGAAGCAGCTTCTTTGAAGGAAGTTGGTACAAAATCTGTAGACAAGTTCAATTCACAATCATAATAAACATCCATATCAACAGGTGAATTAGAGTCATCCACATCACCTCCATTTTTCTAGTTTGAATTTCTAGTTCCTGTCATTCCAACCTCATCAGGATGAACACTTTCAAGTGTCTTTGTCAGCCATTTTGGGGGACCTTTCTCAGATGGTCCAGGCTTCTCCGTTGATTAAGTTGGGACTGAATCAAGATTGAGGCTCCGGATTCTATCAATCACACCACTTAAAGCATCATATGTTTTTGGAGTTTCATGCGGGGAGAGCGTTCTTCAGAAGAAGATTCGACATGTTGATCTAGTATAGGAATCCCCCCTTCAAGATGTGGAATTTGATTATCAAATTCTTGAAATTATTTTGCTTTTGCGAATCTATCCAAGCGATCAAGTTGCCGCTCAACAACATTGTCAGTGTTGGATGATTCAAGAAAAATTGCATCTTTAGATACAACAAAATTTTTATTTACTTCAACATAGAGACCGTATGCTTTGGAGGTGTTTGAATACCCTAGGTAGATACACGTACGACTTCTTGCACCAAGTTTGTTTCTATGTACCTTTGGTATCAAGGCATAACAGGTGGAACCAAGGACCCTGAGATGCTTTACCAAAGGAACATGTCCATACCACATTTCATAAGGACTCTTGTTTCTAATAGCATTAGATAGACATCTATTCTTTATATATGCAACACATAGAACACCATTAGCCCAGAACATTATCTTTACATTTTTGAAGAAGAGCATGGATCATACCATATTTAAGATTGACCTATTCATTCTGTCAACTACACCATTCTGTTGGGAATTATAAGGCACAATTGTTTGATGTTTGATCCCATGTTGGCGAAGATAGTTTTCAAATTCGTTTTATGTGTATTCTTTTCCATTATGAGTGCAAATAAACCCAATATGAGATTGTGCATCATTTTCAATCCATTTATGAAAATTCTTGAATGTTTGAAAAGCATCTGATTTGTTCTTCAATAAATAAACCCAACACATTCTAGTGTAGTCATCAATAAATGTCATCATATATTTATTTCCATTTGCAGAAGGAACATGCATTGGACCACATATATCTGAATGAATGAGTTCAAGTTTTCTATGTGCTCTTGAATGTGAATCATGAAAACATTGTTTGCTATGTTTTCCTAGAATAGAAGCATCACATTGCTTAAATTTCCTAAGAATTGTAGGCAAACCAACAACACCATTTTTCTTCAACAAGCAGAGGCTGTCATAGTTAAAATGTCCAAATCTAGCATGTCATAATAAACTTGATGGGAGTGTACCTTCTTCATGATAAGAATTGTATGAGAAATGTTGTGCACAAGCAGAGGTTCCTTGCAGCTTGAGAAACCTTTCTTCTTCTATTCTCCTCATGACAAGTGAGTGGTCAGATGCTTTTCTAACCTCAAGCTTGCCATCAAACATATGAATGGAGTGACCTTGCTGGTGGATGTGGACCAAGGACAACAAGTTTCTCTTGAGCTGTGGAAGATATAGAACATGATACAGAAGAAAGTCTGGAAGACAAGGCAGTTTAAACCTGATTGTGCCAAACCCTGATGGCTTGATTTTTGATTGGTCTGCAAAGTATACTGCTCCATCAACATTGTCAGTGAAATCTTTCAAAAAAATATTTTCTATGGAGTCTGTGGCAGGTTGCTCCTGAATCAAGCAACCAATCATTTTTCAAGAAGCAAGTGAAGCATTAAATAAATCTTCATTTACTCCAATGTTACATTGTGCCACAACATAGTGAGTGGATTCAGGTGCTTTACCTTTGTCTGTATTATCAGTTTTACATTTTTGTTGGTTTCTTTGCTGCTCAATTTTGTCCCATTGTAGCTTGCATGTAGAGGCATCATGTGATCCATTTCTTTTGCAACATATGCAGTGCAAATATGCCTTTTCTCCTTGAGAGTGTATGCCCCCCTGCCTCTGAAATATCTTCCTCTTCCTCTTCAACCACCTCTACCTCTTCAAGAATCTTGAGCAGCATGCTTTTCTTTCTGAGCAAGGCGCACAACCTCTTCAGAAGATTCAGGGGCTGTCTTCTTTCCAAAAGCTTTCTCTCTTTCAGTAAACTTTTTCACAAGAGAGTCAAAGGTGATATCATTGAGATTTCCATTTGCTTGCAATGACTCAAGATAATTGGAGTAAGTAGGATAAAGTGCATTGAGAAAAGCGATAAAAGGAATATCAGATTCAACCTTAGTGGATTTGATATCATCCATTATAGACTTTACTTCAGATGCAAGAGCAAGAGGATCATTATTTGCAGTTCAAGGGTGAAGAGTTTAATCATGAGTTGAACAACTTCAAGTGCAGAATGTGAGTCATAGAGTTCTTTCAGCTTTTGTAAGGCTTCAAAGGCAGCTGAAAATGACGAAATATGGTGACTCGCCTCTTCATTTACAGATGCTGCGATTCATACATAAGCTTTGTTGTTCTTGTTTTCCCAAAAGATGAGCTCTTTGTTTGAGGTAGGTTGTTCTGGTTCATTGTCTTTGTCTCTGACACACACTCCTTTCCACAACTCATTGAAAATGAGGGTGTGTTTTATCATCCGGGACCACTCAGGATAGTTCTCCTTTCCAGTGAGAACTATTCCCACAATAGATATGATTGAATGCATACTGTAAAAAAAAAACTTCTGCTGAAAAAAAAAAAAAAAAAAAAAAAAAAAAAAAAAAAAAAAAAAAAAAAAAAAAAAAAAAAAAAAAAAAAAAAAACTGTGAATTATACAACTACTTCTGCTGGGAAAATGTGCTTCAAAATACTATAGCCTTATTCTTCCTTCTTCATTTAATATACAAATATCAAGACTATATTCTATGCATATAGAATATCACAATATTTTTTTTTTGTATTACAATATGGTTGCAATTCAAGAGAAATAATATATAATTTATTATATAAGTCTTCAAACTCAGCTTCTGGACTTTTGAGCGAGTCTTAAAACTCAGCTTCTGGACTGCGTATATGGAGCAGCGTTCATATACCTTAATTGGAGCTGCGTTCAACTCTTCCACTGCGCCACTCTATTGTGAAGTTAGATGCAATACCATTGTCTTCATTGTGGTTGGAATGGATGCGCACCAGTGGAAAGACAACGCTGTTGCATCAACTTATTACTCACACAAAGACGTTAGAAATATGAGGATATGTTTTGAATCTTGACCCTGCAGTGATGACTCTGCCTTTTGCTGCTAATATCAACATTCGAGACACTGTCAAGTACAAGGAAGTAATGAAAGAGTTTAACCTCACATGAAGCATCGTGAATATGCCATTTCCATTCACATTCCTGGAAAATGCTCCCAATGATGACTCCTTGTCTGATGCTGCACTCTCAACATCATATTATATTCCAAAAAAGCTTATCATCACCGTACGTTAAAAAATCATGACTTTCAACTTCGATGTTTCAATACAAAAAAACCAATGAAAAGCTCTAAACAACCTTACTCCACACCATTACGAAGCTTTACCAACGCAACAGAAGTTCACCATTACAACGCAGCACAAATGCACCACACGTTCACCATTACAAAGCTTCACCAACGCAGCAGAGATTCACCATTACAACACAACAGAGGTTCACCATTACAACACTTTACAAAACAGTTCAACGGAACAACATTCAAAACAGACCAACATTCATAAACCAGTGAACAACCTCACAATGCAGCTACGCAGTAAACTCTCCAGCGTGGTCCAGAGGCGAGGCTCTACCAGAAATTATGGCAGGTCAGAGGATTCAGAATTAATTATGGCAGACAAGCACACAGGGGAAGTGGGCAGAGAGCGGTAGGAAAAAGGGAGTTACACCTATTTTGGGAGCTGGCTCTGATACCATGTCAGGCCAGGGAGTAACTCCTTAAAGAAAAATTGATTCGTGTGTTTATTCCTCAGGTTGGTCTTCATTATATACATGAGGGAGAGACTATTCACTTCATCTCCCGATGACTGTTCACATTACTTATTTATTTATTTACATTATGTTCACCGAATCCTGATGATTAGGTGTTAACAGTAACCATTGTTGGAAAGTCGGGAGTGGATAAGTTAACTGCTCCCACTAAATATCCGTTCCACAACAACTTCAAAAAGGACTTTTGCAAACATTCCTTTTTTGATATAGTTAAAGATGGAAATATCCCATGTTTACATCAGAAACTCATTCTTGATTTTCTTAGCTTTGATACACTCTTAAAGTCTATAAAATAGTAAATATATTGAGGTTTAACATCACTTCATTGTGCAGAATACTGAAGAAATTTTCATTGTGTTTCCTCTACACTCTCTTACCTTTTCACCTCTGCACTCTACATCCGTAGTCCACAAATTGCAACATGGAGGGTATAAAATAAGAGATAGTTACCAAATTCGCCCGTATGGGGAAAAACAATTCAAAAATTCATCTGCGTGATTTGATTCGCCAAAAAATA
This sequence comes from Pinus taeda, assembly GCA_000404065.3. Lineage (NCBI taxonomy): Eukaryota > Viridiplantae > Streptophyta > Pinopsida > Pinales > Pinaceae > Pinus > Pinus taeda. Next base: position 36,508 of record APFE031634466.1, read on the forward strand.
CGATGATATTGATACGATACAGATTTCTTTGGTTGACGATCAGTTTTATATTAAAATGTATGAAAAACACTAATGATAGGAATGGAGCGAACAAATGAATTGAGCGTTACCTGGTAGACACGTGACTTATTCTTAGTTGCAAGGGATAGGCGACTAAAGCCTAAGAGGAACCTCCCTTAAACCACCCGTAGAGTATATATATTTAGATTTTTTAATTTTTTTAATGAAATAACAATGGGTTGTATTGTTATTACTGATTTTTTAATTATTTTTAAAGTTCAGAGATTTAATAAATATAGTTTTTTATTCATAATTATTTATTTTATAAAATTAAACTTTGGAGAAGTTTTTTAAATGTAGGTTTTTTTAAGAGAGCAAGTTTTTTATTAAAAAGAGAAGTTTTTTTATATTTAAAAGTAGAATGAAAAGTAATATTTTTTTTTAGAAATTTTATATTAAAAGTTTGAAGAAGAAATAGAAGAAATTTCTTATAAAATAAGAATGAAAAACAATAAGCTTTTTTTTATAAGATAAGAATTGAAAAACATATAGTTTTCTATATTGAAAAGATTTATAGAAATTCAATAAAAAATTTGTAGCTAAATTAATAGCAAGTTACTTATTAAAAAATATAAGTTTTTTTTATTAAAATATATAAGTGTTTTTATTAATATTGTAGAGAAAGATAAAATTTATATTTTTTAAAAAATAAAAAGTTTGAGAGTTTCTTATCCAAAATATAGAATGAAAAAAATAAGGATTTTTAGGAAATTTTGTATTAAAAATTTGAAGAAGTTTCTTAATATAAAAAATAAGATAAAAACCATAGGATTACTTGTTAAAAAATATTTGGAATGAAAAATAATGGTTTCTTATATTAAAAGATTATAGAAAATTCCAATTATAAGTTTTTTTATTAAAAATATTGAAGTTTTTTTTAATTAAAATATTGTAGAATTTTATAAGATTTATATTCTAAAAAATAAAAAATTTAAAACTCATTTTTTCATTTTTCTATTTTTTTTGGATGATTGCAATTACCATAGCTATTAAGTCGCTTCAAAATAGATGATCAATGGTGTGGAATTCAATGAAAAGTTCATTTTATGTTATCTGGCATAAGGGATAATTTGCACATACACTTAATTGTTAAATAAATTTGATCCCATAGGAATAGTATTGAGGCATAAATGTTTTGGTATGTGTAGACACTTTAAACCTACTTTTATTATCAAATATCTTATTTTTTTATGTTGAATTTCATATTTCAGGGTTGTTATTCATGTTATTAGATTTTATTTACATTTTTTCTCACTTTGCAATACTAATAAATTTGATGCATTTTCTCTTCATTATTTTTGGATCATCTTATATAGATATGCAAGATGAATGTTGTTAGGTATCTATAATACTAGTGATTCCTCCATTACTATTGTCATTGTATCCCTTATAGTTATTGTTGTGCCCCTATTGTCCCCATATTGCTATTATTGTGCCCCATAGAATCCCTCTATTGTTATTTTTGTGTCTTTATATCATTATTGTTAGGTCGGCTTGGTTACATTATGACCCCTTAGACTCCTATATATAGAAAGGAGGTTTTGTCATTTGATCATCAAAGAATTGTTCATTTGTGTAAAGTAAAGGAGGTTGCCCCCTCGAAGAGGCTGAATTCTAAGGCGTTGATCTATCTTTTCTATCTTTTTGTGAGCTGGTTTCATAACATTTGGTATCAGAGTTTTGGATTTTAGGGTTTCTCTGCTCCAAACAGGTCATCATGGAATTTTCGCTATAATGTTATTTTCTGCGATGTTTCAGAAGCTAAAAAAAAAACCATTTGAGAATAAATCTCATTGAACCTCGGGTCCAAATTTCAGAGTTTGTGTCGCTATATTTTTGGAGATATGATCTGAGAAAGTTAGGGTTTTTGCAGGTTCCAAAATTTCATATAAAATAGGTCATCATGGAATTTTCACTATAACTCTTTTGCTACGAAGTTTCAGAAGCTAAAAGGAAAACCCATTTGAGAAAAATCTGTCTGAACCGTGGCTCCAAATTTCAGATCCTGTCTCACTATATTTTTGGAGATATAATCTGAGGAAGTTAGGGTGTTTGTAGACCCCCAAATTACATTCCAAACAAGTCACCTTGGGAAAATCATCATAACTTTCTCTCTAAGCATTAGATTTAATTTTCGTAAGAAGTCACATAAAGAGGATGGACTGTAGTTTTTTTGGGTATCATTTTCAAAACCTAAGGTTGAAACAATGACCCACAGCATGTCATACAAATTCACTCTATTGAACCAGTCTATACTCAGGTCATCGAGGGAGATTTGGCATAACTATTCATTGGAGAACCCAATATTGATTAGAATTGTGGGGTTAGAAATATTACTCAGAGGGTTACCGCAAGAAGAAATTTCAGACCTGGGAGATCCAAAATTACAAAGATACGTCAGATTCAATATCGAGCTCCTACAAAGTGAAAAAAGGTGTGTAGTTGTTTTTTTAAATTTTTCTGTAAGCTTGGTTTGAAAAATTAGTTTGAAGGAATTCAAATGGCATAGTGAAACATTATTATCGGTAATTGATGCCCCGATGAAAGAAAATGGAAACACCTAGTAAGAAACCTGAAAGCTCTAGCATGACTCATGAAGAAGAGGAAGAAATCTAACATGATATATCAAAATTACAAGACCAAGTGGAACAAATTTCACTCACACAAAAAGTAACAAAAGCTAAGATGGATGGTTTAAAGAAAGAAGTAGAAGCTAAGATGGATGGTTAGAAGAAAGTTTTAAAAGCTAAGATGGATGGTGTGGAAGCTAGAATGGATGATTTAAAGAAAGGCATGGAAGATTTGAAGACAGATTTGACAAAGTTTCTACAAGAAATGCTTACTAATGGCGAAAGGGTAGTAAAGGAAACTCATGATGAGAAAAAAATAAATGTTAATCATGATTTCATAGACTCTAACATTAGATCGAAGAACCATCATGTTCTAAAGATCGATATGAGGAAGTTTGATGGCAAGGATCCCAGAACATGGATACTACAGATGGAGCAATTTTTCGATCTCCATAGTGTACAAAACACACAAAAGGTACACATTGCAACTTCATATTTGGAACCAAATCAGTTTGTATGGTATCAATGGCTTTTCTCTCGTAAACAAATTGTCACTTGGGCTATTTTTACGGATGAAATGATAGCACATTATGAGGATACAAAAAGCAACACTATTTTAGCCAACTGATAAATCTCAAACAAAAGGGTTCAATGATGGAGCACATTGTAGACTTCTAAAAATTGAATATAAGGGTAAAATATATTCCAGAGGAGCATAGGATTGATGTGTTCATAGGGACTTTAAAAGATAACATCCAACATGAGGTTCACCTTTGGAAACTAGATTCATTGGAGAAGGCATTCAGGTTGGCAAAAAAAATGGAAAACAGAATTATGGCAACAAGGAAGCCTACCAATCACAATCATAAATATGGAAGTGTTGCTTCCCCTAGCCATCCACAACCTATAAGGTTGACACCACAACAATTGGAAGAAAAAAGAGCAAAAGGGCTTTGTTACAATTGTGATAGAAGATACACTAAAGTTCATAAGTGCACCGAGAAGAAATTATTTTACATAGATTGTGAAGAGGAGGAAGAAAAGGAACAAGAAACGTAAAAAGAAGGGGATATACACCAAAAAAAAAACCTAGAAAAAGAAGAAATGAATTTGACCATATCTTGTAATGCATTGGCTGGAATTACCACTCCTCAAACTATCGAGATATAAGGGAATATCAAGAAGAGAAAGGTAATAATATTGATTGATTCGGGAAGTACCCATAATTTTATTCATTGTAAGATAGCCAAGGAATTGAATTGCTTCCTATATCCAGCACCCGAGTGTCAAGTGATGGTTGCAAGTGGAGGAACCATAAATTTCTCAAGAAAGTACCATAATATTAAGCTATCCATGGGAGAATATGTATTGAATAACCCATTGCTTTCCATTTCAATGGGTGGTGCTGATGTTGTACTAGGACTCCAATGGCTACAATCCTTGGGTACAATAGCTTTTAATTTTCAAGAAATTTTCATGAAATTTTCTTTAGAAGGAAAGGAATTTGAATTAAGGGGTATCGCAGGGAAACAAGGAAAAATAATCAGCTCTAACGGAATGACAAAGCTTCTAAATAAAGAACAATGAGGCATAATTGCACAATCATGTTCACTAGAGGTTCCCACATCGAAATCATCCATTTCTCCAGATCTCCAAAAAGTCTTGGATAATCATTCCAAGGTATTTGAGACTCCCAAAGGCATCCCACCTATTCGTGATCATGATCATGCTATTAATTTGATATCAGAGAGTGTTCCTCCAAACATCAGGCCTTACCGATATCCCTATGTCCAAAAGAGTGAAATTGAACGTATGGTTGCAGAAATGCTAGAGGTTGGTATAATTCAACGTAGTCAAAGTTATTTTTCTGCTCCAATAGTATTGGCTCATAAGAAGGATGGATCATGGCACATGCGTCCAAATTATAGGGAGCTCAACAAGCTCACTATTAAAGATAAATTTCCCTTTCCCATCAATGATGAATTATTTGATGAATTGCATGGATAAATTTACTTCACCAAGTTGGATATTCGTTCATGATATCATCAAATCAGAATGAAGACTGAAGACATTCCAAAAACAACATTTAGAACTCATGAGGGTCATTATGAATTTTTGGTTCATGCCTTTTGCCTTACTAATGCCCTTCTACATTCAAGGTTTGTGAATTCTATTTTCAAACCCTTCCTTAGAAAATTTGTGTTAGTATTTTTTGATGATATACTAATCTACAGCAAGTCTTGGAAGGATCATGTCCAACATGTTGACATGGTGCTCAAACTATTGGAGGAGAAACAATTATATGCAAAATACTCCAAATGTTTCTTTGGAGTACAAGAGGTGGAATTTCTAGGTCATATTGTATCTCATGAAGGTGTTAAGGTAGACGCTAGAAAAATTAAAACCATTAAGGAATGGAAAATCCCCACATCCATAAAGCATCTACGAGGATTTGTCAGGTTGACAGGGTATTATCGCAAGTTTGTTAAGAATTATGGGAGAATAGTAGCACCTCTAAAAACATCATTGAAGAAAAATGCATTTTCATGGACTCTAGAAGAAATGAAGGCCTTTGAACATCTTAAAGAGGCAATGTGCCAAGAACCAGTCTTAGCTACATCGGACTTCACAAAAACCTTTATTGTGGAATGTGATGCCTCAGGAAATGGAATTGGTGTTGTTTTAATGCAAGAAGAAAGACCCATTGCTTTCAAAAGTCATCCAATCAAAGGAAAGTATTTACACAAAGGTATTTATGAGAAGGAAATTTTGGCAATACTACATGCACTTAAGAAATGATGACCCTACCTAATGGGAAGACACTTCAAGGTAAAAACATATCATTATAGTCTTAAATACCTTTTAGAACAAAGATTATCTTCAGAAGAGCAGAAAAATGGGTCATAAATATGTTGGGTTATGAATTTTAAATCATCTACAAAAAAGGAAAGAAAAATGTTGTGGCTGATGCACTCTTAAAAAAGGATGAGGATGTGGAAGCATTTCTTTGCATCATTTCTATTATCGAACCAGAATGGATAAACGGAGCAAGGGGTGAATGGAAGAATGATAAGGAAGTGTGGGCACTCATTCAAAAGATACAACAAGATCCCAATACATCTAATACATTTAGCTGGAAAAATGATTCATTATGGTACAAGGATCGTTTATAGCTACGTGAGAATTCCTAACTCAAACAAAATATTCCTAGGCAATTGCACACGTCTCCCTTAGGAGGGCACTTAGGATTTCTAAAATCCTACTAGAGGGTTAACAATAATTTTTTTGGGATGGCCTTAAATTGGATATTCAAAAGTTTGTGGCGGAATGTTTGGTTTGCCAACAAAATAAAGTTGAAACAATTAAGATCCCAGGACTATTACAACCTTTATCCATTCCAAGCCAACGTTGGGAGGAGGTTTCAATGGATTTTATCACAGGTTTACCCAAGTTCTAAGGAAAGAGTGGGTGGTAGTTGACAGACTTACCAAGTATGCACACTTTTGTGCATTATCTGATCCATTTAAAGTGAGTACAGTTTCCACAACATTTATGGAAACAATTCAAAAGCTACATGGAAATCCAAAGATTATTGTAAGTGACAGAGATCCCATTTTCACTGGAATTTTTTGGACAGAATTATTTTCTTGTCTTGGTACTCAGTTAGCTCATAGCTCATCTTATTATTCTCAATATAATGGGAAAACTGAGATAGTAAACAAATGTTTGGAAGGATATTTTCGTTGTTTTGTATATGATAAACAAACACAATGGGTCAAATGGTTGCCTCTGGCTGAATGGTGGTATAACACTTCCTTCCATACTGCAACAAAAATGACCCCATTTATGGCACTTTATGGATATCATCCACCATCCATTACATCATATTTAAGAGAAAATTCTAAGGTTCAAGCAGTGGAAGATCACATCGAGCATTAGCAACAAGTTCTCCAACTCTTAAAGGATAACCTCACCTTGGCATAGAATAGAATGAAACAACAGGCGGATCAACATCGCAGTGAAAGAAGTTTTGATGTAGTTGATTGGGTATTGCTACGAATACAACCATATAAACAAATGTCCCTCAAGCAAGCTAAGAAGAATAATAAATTATCACCAAAGTATTATGGTCCATACAAGGTGTTGCAAAAGATAGGTACTATGGCATACAAATTGGAGCTTCCTGCAACTTCTTGAGTGTGCCCAATTTTCCATGTTTCATGCTTAAAGAAGGTTATAGGTGACAAACTTCCAGTTCAAACAATATTGCCAGAACTTGATGAGGAAGGAAAAATCATATTGGAACCTGAAGCAGTCAAAGAAACAAGAACTCGACAGCTACGAAATCGATCAATTTCAGAGTATCTCATTAAGTGGAAGAACTTACCTGCTGAAGATTCCCCATGGGAGGATGAGAATTTTATACAGAAGCATCCAGAACTACTTAAGCATTCAAGACAACACTTTTTTGAAGGAGAGGGGCACGATAGGTCCTTATAATACTAGTGGTTACCCCATTACTATTATCATTGTATCCCTTATTGTTATTGTTGTGCCCCTATTGTCCCCATATTGTTATTATTATGCCCCATAGAAGTCATCTATTGTTATTTTTGTTCCTTTATATTATTATTGTTAGGCCGGCTTTGTTATATTGTGACCCCTTAGACTCCTATACATAGAAATGAGGTTTTGTCATTTGAATCATCCAAGGATTGGTCATTTGTGTAATGTAAAGGAGGTTGCCCCCTCGAAGACGTTGAATTCTAAGGCACTGATCTATCTTTTCTATCTTTTTGTGAGTTGGTTTCATAACAAATGTTCATAATAAATATAAGAGAGATTTAATGTTTTTTTTTTTAATTTTTAATATAACCATTATTCCCATTCAAATTTTTTAAATTTTGGAAAAAAGAAAAAATTGTTAATCATATTAAAATGGATATTCCTGAATTTTTTCCATATTAAATTTTATATAGACAAAAAAATTTTCGTACCAAATAAAATTCAAACTTAATTTCGAATTCGAATTTAGTAAATATAACATAAGATTAAGCCTATAAATTAAAATGTGGGACCTACATGTAGCAAACCTTGACTATAGTGAACATGCAAAAAAGACTCAAATTTACTACGTTTCCATGAGAAATAAATGAAATAACACAATGTTGGCGTTAATATGTTTAAATAAAAGAAAACACTACAATGTAAGAAATTCAAGAACTGTCGATTTCGGATTGTTTTGGATCAAGTTGATCATATTGATCAAATAGATAGTCTCCTAGATTTGAAAGTTGTGGGACGTGTTACTCTCATTTTAATCACATATCATCATAAATATTTATTAGAAGTGTCTCGTGTAGAAAGTTTGTTAAATAAGGTAAAACCATTAGATAGAGAGCGGTCCCAAGAGCTCTTCTTCCACCATTTGTCCCTTCAACAGAACCCATTTTTGGGTTATAATTAACTTTTAAATACATTAACTTTTAATTAATTGAGTTTGTGATTACGTTTATTCATATACATCAAATTCCACGCAAATTATTCTTATTTTTTAAGTTTTTGGTTTTCACATTCATTTTGTAAAGAACCATGAGGGTTGGAATTTGGATTTTTCTTTACCCATCAAACAAATTGTTTTTGACATTTTGGATCTTTATGTTTCCCTTCATGGAACGTTATGTTTAAAATTTTGCTCTTCAACTGCAATGTTTTGATAAAAAATTAACCTCTCACCAATAAAATTTAGTTAAAAAGTTACCCTTCAATAACACTTAATTTTTTTCACATATTTATCATAAGAAAAAAACATGATCAAAACAAATTAATGAGTTGTTAAACCCTAAAGTTTGTTTTACTCGATTTTTAATAGGATATAAGTTATTCTCCAAACAAGATATTATAATTATGTAAAAATATGGAAATCTATTCCACTCACATCCACCTGCCACTATTATAATCAATGTGCTCATATTTTAGTATTTTCAATTTTCCATCTCGGTATCGTTTAAATGTTGCAGTTTCAATGAAAACAAATGGATTTTTTTCCACCAATATGAACATAAAAGTTTCTTAAGATGAAATTTCCATCCCAAGGACTGTATATTTTACATGAGGATATGTAGATTTTACATGAGGCTATCCTCTAGGCTCCCCGTCCTCTCCCCCATCATAATCACATGAAATCAAGTGGGGTGTCGGTTCGTAGTTAAACCATCATATTGTATTAAAATTGTTTTACTAAAATTTCATAAAGTTTTCGTAGATGAGTGTTGGCCCGTAACCTATCTTCCACACATTAAAAACAATTATTCCATCAGACATAACAATGTAAACTTTGAAACTGGAACTATAAACTCAAAATGGGAACTTTGGCCAAAAAACCCCGAAAAAACATCAAAAATTGTGCTAAGAAAGAAAAGTGTGTATAATGGAATGATGGTTTTTTTTTAGGGTCATTTTTGAACATGTTTTAAAAATGGAAGTGAAAACAAAATTTTCATGCAAAAAATACCTTGAAAATGAAAAAGTGATGATACTGGAATGATGATTTTTTTTTAGGTTCAATTTTCAACATTTTTAAAAAATGCTAGTAAAACCCAATTTTTATGTGCCAAAAAAAGTTGTTTATGAGGAAAAAAAACAAACTAATATTTTTGGTAGAATAGCATTTTTCTTTCCTAAGTATAAATTCAACATGTTCTCAACCATAACATGCTAGATACAAAAGAAATTGGAATTTTTTTCAACCATAAAATTAAAAAACCATGACATTATGAACAAATTCCATGACTAAATGAATTCAAAAGTCATTATTTGTCTATTGAATGAAACATACATTATATCTCTATTTTAATGTTGCATTGTAGATATTCTAAACAATAAAAATGATCACAATTAAGACATATAATCCAACAACATAAAAATGACTCATAACTTCTCATTTAGCACCATATGGAAATAAAAAATTTTATTTCAAGATACGATGCAAACATCAGTTATGTAAATTGTCTTAAACAATTATTCAAAATCACTCATATTTTCATGCACACCATCAGAATTCACATCTTCATATGAGTGACTGGATGTTGACGAAGATGTTCCATATTCTTCTCTTTCATCAACTAGTGCCCCATCTGAGTCCACATGCATGCCCACCATTCCAGGTTCCAAAATTCTTCTAGATCTACGACTTGTTTCAGCAGAATCCCATCTCAACATTGTTCCTTCTGGCAACAACCTTTTTAGAATCTCTATCGTCTTGAAGCGAAGAGTTTCTCTCTTTGTTAAATTGAATTCATAAACAAGCATGCCAACATCCTCCAATTTTAATATGTCTATGCGGCGACGATTTATATTTGTACCCTTTCTTTTTCTCTTTCCGCCATTTTTTTTGTTAACTACCATCTCTAGCTTATACACACCATTGAATGGGTGTGTATTTGTGGCATACCAATGTACCTCAACACCTGTAACATCCTCATTTTCTGTAAAGACCTTTATAACTTTAGCAACCTAGAATGGATAGTGTTGAGCCCCAAAACTACCTCTCTTCCAAGCATTTTCTTAAACCCTTTCTCTTCTATTTTCCCATGTCAGTGCATCCTAAGCTATCAAAAGTTGTTACATGTTGATTTCAGGAGTGTATTTGAGTGATTTTAAAATTATATCATTGTGTGTGCTATTTAATCTAGGTTTTGTTTATCAGCTATGGAATGTAGCCACTTTCCGCAGCTAACTGGAAATTCCGCAGCCGTTTCCATTGTTTTGTAGGTTACAGGTGTCTGTATGAGGAATGAGACACATGGACAGCTCAGGAATTATCCACACATGGATGAGGTCCTATTTACTTAGCCAAATTCAGAAGGAAAGGACCCGCTCAAAGGGAGGTCGATGGAGAGTTCTATGCCAACTAGAACTCTGTTTCTACATGTAAAAGAAGCCCGAAGTTGTTCCTGAACTCGTGGATCCATTTTTTCCACCTACATGCCATCTTCATAACACAATCCAACATCCACCTCGCATAGGTTTACTTTTCATGGCAACCGAGAGGCTGAATCCTCTGATTTTGACCTGTTCACGTCTCCATCATTGAAGAAATTCCTCTGAGATACAGTTATCCATCTTCTCTATAAATATAAGTGTTTGCAACGCAAATAGTTAGTTCTTGATATCGTTGTTTTAGCGTTATTTTGAAGTTCTGTAACCAAGAGACATATTACTCTATTTCATGATACAAAACTCTGTTTTTCACATGGTTGTTTAAGCATGTTTTGAAGTAACAGTGTTAGTCCAAAGCTGTGAAGAGGGCCCCCACGTAGCTGAGGTCCTTTCTTTTGTTTCTGTATAACTTTTATGTATGTTTTCTCTCATTTGAATTGTATATTTTTCATGTTTTTCTTATGATCATAATTGTTCTAACTTTGTACATGTCTTTGCAGCTTGTCACATTTCTTACTAACATTGATAGGTGCGCTTCAAAATAGGTCTTTAAGTCTGGTTATGCTCAAGCTTCTTAGTGTAGTTTTTGCATCAAGTCGTGATTTGAGACTTGCTTCCTCTGTTGAAATTTAGTTTTCAATTTCAGTTGTTTATGCTTTTACTTAGTAAGATTTTTTTACTGTTCAAGATAGTTTAGATGTCAGTTCTTCATGCTATATGATGATATTTCCGGAGTCTTTAGCTTAACCCCGTTTTAGAAGTTAATTGATGAAATAATGTGATTATAGGTGAATTAATTGGCTTTGCTTTCATTAGTCTGCAAGTAGATAGTTTATATGTCAATTCTTTCATGCTATATGATGATATTTCCGGAGTCTTTAGCTTAACCGCATTTTAGAAGTTAATTGACGAAATATTGTAATTATAGATGAAGTAATTGGGTTTGCTTTCATTAGTGTGCAAATTAGATAATTTAGATGTCATTCTTTTCATACCATATGATGATATTTCAAGAGCCTTTAGTTTAACCCCGTTTTAGAAGTTAATTGGCAAAATGTTGTGATTATGGATGAAATCATTGACTAGTTTACAGTTTCTTTACTTTTTGGTTTGAGTAACAGCAATTTATTAGATTTCAATTTTGCAATTAGGATGGACAACAGAGATAGTAATCTCATTTTCAGTACTTCATTTTTAGTTTGGTTTATGTAGCTGCATGTTTACACTCTTATTCAGGTTTTGATTTTGTAGACAACATGTTTAAGTTCTCTTAAGTTCAAAGTTTAGAAATTATAACAAGAAACAAGAAGATAAACCTTGTCTTCAACTCTACATCCACACTTGATAATTAAAAGTATTCTTAAACTTTTTCTTTAACAGCAGATTAGGATTTCCATTGCATTAGAACACTTTAGGAGACCAATAGAGCAAAACCCCAAAACAAGATAAAACTGAAAACAGTGAGGTAAGAAAAGGATTGTCTAGCACATGCAGTGCACTACACTTCATCAGTTTACGACTCCGGGATTGAAAACTTATGTAGAATTATCTTTTATTCTTTGAGCAATGAAACTGAGTTTGTATAAAATTGAATTTACATAAGCTCTGTTTGTTTAGCAACAATGTTTACAAACAAAATCTTTAAGCTTTTTCTGTCTGTTTAGCAACCATATCTACCAACAAAATCTTTGTGCAATTAGTCCACTATTGAAGCATGCCTGCAATTAGTCCACTCGTGCAACCTTTTGTAGGTAGCAGTGTTATGAAACCAGCTCAAGAGAAGATAGAAAAGATAGATCAACGCCTTGGAATTCAGCCTCTTCGAGGGGGCAACCTCCTTTACATTACATAAATGAACAATTCTTCGATGATTCAAATCATAAAACCTTCTTTCTATATATAGGAGTCTAAGGAGTCACAATATAACCCAGCAGACCTAACAATAATAACATAAATCCACAAAAATAATAATAGAGGGATTCTATGGGGCACAATAATGACAATATGGGGACAATAAGGGCACAACAATATTAATAAGGGGTACAACTACAATAGTAATGGGGTAATCACTAGTATCATAGGGACCCAACATGCCCCTCTCCTTCAAAAAAAGTGTTGTCCTCAACACTTGAGTAGTTTTGGATGCTTTTGTATAAAATTCTCATCCTCCCATGTGGAATCTTCAATAGATAAGTTCTTCCACTTTATAAGATACTCTGAAATTGATCGATTTCGTAGCTGTCGAGTTTTTGTTTCTGTGAGTGCTTCTGGTTCCAATATAATTTTTCCTTCCTCGTCAAGTTCTGGTAATATTTTTTGAACTAGGAGCTTATCATCTATAACCTTCTTTAAACGTGAAACATGGAAAACTGGGTGCAATCGAGAAGCTGCAGGAAGCTCTAATTTGTATGCCATACTACCAATCTTTTGCAACACCTTGTACGGACCATAATACTTTGGTGATAATTTATCCTTCTTAGCTTGCTTGAGAGACATTTGCTGATATGGTTGTAGCCTTAAGAATACCCAATCACCTACATCAAAACTTCTTTCACTGCGATGTTGATCTGCCTGTTGTTT
>APFE031634466.1:51585-67379 GCA_000404065.3 Pinus taeda
CAACCATACGTTCAATTTCACTCTTTTGGGCATAGGGATATCTGTACGGCCTGATGTTTGGAGGAACACTTCCTGGAATCAGATGAGTAGCATGATCATGATCACGAATAGGTGGGAGACCTTTGGGAGTCTCAAATACCTTGGAATGATTGTCCAAGACTATTTGGAGATCTGGAGAAATAGATGAATCCAATGTGGAAACGTCTAGTGAACATAATTGTGCAATTACACCTTTTCGTTCCTTTTTTAGAAGCTTTGTCATACCATTAGAGCTTATTATCTTTCCCGGTTTCCCTGCAATACCTCTTAATACAACTTCCTTTCCTTCCATAGAAAATTTCATGAAAACTTTGTTGGGCTAATTTATTGGCCAAATTAACACAAGTATTTAATTATCAATCCGGGTTTGTAAAACTTGGAGGGAAATCCACTGTATATGGACATAAGATATAATCAAGCTTAGAAGATAAAATTTGAAGATTTAAATAAGTACATATTACAAATATAAACCTATTTTAACAATTTCTAATTCATTTATGTAATCTATGAGGGAAGAGGCTCCTAACTTAGGAGAACCAGGTTGTCCTTCCCTACAATACTACTTTCATGAAGATAAATCTAAGAGCACTAATTAACAATGGCGTATGATGCAGAATATGTAAAAGAGGAGGCTCCTAACTAAGGAGGTCTAGATTGTCCTTCTTCACAATCCTACTATGTCACAATCACCATTGCTTCAAATCAGAAATGAATAAATAACTTCAAATGAGAAATGGAGAATGAAATTCAGTTTTAGTTCAAGATCAAATAGAAGGGGAATTTAACTTAAATTCCTTTGTTTCCCTTCATATGTATATTATAATTAAACCAATATTCAGTCAGCAATCATCAGACATCTAAATACATTTGAAACAAAAACTAGTCTATGAAAACTATGAAAATTGAGTCAAGAAGTGTACTTAGCTTGGTGTGGGGGCCCTCCACCCTTGCCTTGCACACTTGAAGAAATCTCAGCTACAGCAACTTCAGTAAATCAACCAAGCATGAACAACAAATTGGAATGAAACAAGTTCTTCAAATTAGCTCCCAACTCAAATTATACAAAAGTTACATATAAATTCCATTCAAAGCCATCAAGTCTTGGCTTTAAATAGAGGTTTAATGAAAACAAACTGATCTATATTATCTCTAACACTCATATCTTACTCATATCCACCTATCTAAGTCGAACTCATCCAAATTCATCCCAAGAAATATGGTCATCCCATAAAATCTCAAAACTGCCCTATTTCCTAGGGATTTTCTGGTGACTAGTCATGTTTGATCAGCCTTGACCAGGCCTAATAAAGCTTGTTCTGGCCGAACCAAGTGGGGTTAGCTTAGTCCTAGTTCCCAAGCTGTCCATCCATACATCAAACTCGAGCCCAAGTGTCCTGTAAACATGTCATCCACATAGCTATTACGGGAATTTATGATTCAGTCCAAAGTTGCACTTGAAACTCAATTTTCATAAAAACTTCTAGAAATTGCAAAATTAAAATTAAATACGTGAATATGCATAAAATACATCAAAATGAGATGGATGTGATGGAAAATGGATTGAAAATATAAGGATTTAGGTAGGTTTCCCTAAGAAAAAATAGAACAAAACTGAGGGCCAACATCTCCCCCTTGTTGATCTTTAAGCATGTCCTCATGCTTGTCTTTGTCTCATTGATCTTCTGCCTCTGTATGATGACTGATGTATTGATGTACCTGTGACTCTGTCCCTTTGAAGATGAAGCTACCTATAAAAAGGATATCTATGCTTTCATGTACTTCTTCTCTTTTCTTGTGGATGACATTCCTTACCAATATATCATTCTGGATGAGCAGACTCAGACAACAAATAAAACTTGAATTTTGCAATACATTCTGACACAGGATTCATGTCCCTCTAAAATCAACCAATTTAATCAAAGGATCTAATGTCCAGTTGCTCTTACATCTCCCTAAGTGAAGCAAATTTTTTTACGTCTAGGCCTTCACTTTCAATTTAGCCACTTGTTTACCCATGCAATTTGCAAAATATGGGTCAAAGGAACCAAAAACAAATTTCTCAAATAAAATGAATTTGAGAAAAGTGTTCACATGGAGTCTAATTAGACTCATTCTGAAGAAAACCCATGTTTTCATTTTTCAAATTTCATTTTCATTTTCCCAGAAAAAAAAAAAAAAAAACAACGAAAAGTAGTAGCTTCTCAAAATTGAAATGCATCCCTGAGATTGAATGATCATTCAATTTGCAATCATTTTTTCTTCAAATGTTTCTCCAACATCCTGCTTACCTCTTGCTTATGCTCTCTAAACCAAGATTCCATTAGCATAAATTTTTTAAACCAAGCTCCTTTTATTTATGGGCATTTTTTATCATAAACTCAGACAAGCTTACAGTTTATACCATTGGAATCTAAATACCAAACTCTAAAAACAGTTTTTTCTTTTGTTACACACAAACCTTGCTATGTTATCGGTGAAACTCAAATGAAACACAAACCGTCATATTGATGATGAAAGAATTTTACGAGGCCTTACTACCAATGTCCAGAATACATGTTCAAGGATTTCCCTTAGAAAAACCATTGTTGGCATCGAATTCTATGTTGCCAAAGCCATTACCCGAACCGGCTCCATAAGCATTATTAACACCGCTCTTGGTGTATCTTTCTTCGTACCCGATAGTCTTTGATCCACCAACGGGGTTCACAAATTCAATACAAGCACATTTAGAATTCATCTATTCACGCAATACAATCTCTTTAACAGTAGTAAAAAGACCTATGTTTTGGCAATCTACAATACCTGTTATGCAAAACCACACATTATAGTGCCTGCAACATAATCCTTGTAGCAGCATTTAAAAAAACGCATCCTCGGATCAATAACAATAGCACGCTGCCTCCTCTGCTATATAAGTCATTTTTATACAAAAGCCCTGTTTTGACTTTGCCAAATACGCATATGATCCCAGAGGTATTTGAATGACGTGGTGTGCATGCGAAATATGGTTGGATTGCCGCATTGCTTTGCATCATTCGCGTGCCTTACCCAGCGCCTTGATTTATGCAACTACACCGAATCGTGTTTCCTTATCACAACTTCATTAGTACACTGTTGTTCATCTAACCCTTAGATTTATTAGCTTCTGGAATCAATGGTGTAGTTTCGGCGAGTTCTGAGGATTGTTAAATGGCGCTCCAAATCATCCATATCTCTTCAACGTTTTTTTCAACGCCTTAGCATGCTGGCTGGTGGCATATACAACTACATAAACGTTTAGATGACAGGCAGTTTCTACAAAAAGTTCGGTGATTGCGATCCCAACTTATCTTGGTAAGCAAATCGAATCCCATTTTTACCTGAACTTTCCCGAGATTCCAAGCAACTAACTGGCGCTATTTACCCATGGACTTAGCTATTTTTCCTTACCTCCTCTGTCAAAACGTTTTTAATGCTCTGTCAACTGTATGCTAATGGCATCTCCCGTTTTCCTGAGCCTCTCAGTGGCTGTGATGGTAGAAAATGTATGATTCTGAGCTGCAACAATGGTAGAGTTGTTCTTTGCTGAACGTACAGGATTTATTTCTGCTTGTTTCAAAACGTTTTTACCATTTTGTTTGTTGTCCTCTTGGCCAAAATAGAATGTGGCTTATTTCTCTGTTTTTTAAAAATGTTTTGACCATTTACTTTTGACTGGTATGTCGTGCATAACCATTGAACTGCTGAATGGAGCTGTCCATATGGTTCATGGTTGTCCTCTAATCCGTTGTGGGTGTCCTGCAACCAACCCACAATACCATCGTGGCTTATCCTTTGACTGTCATATATATTTCTTTGTTGCTACGTCGATTGCTTCCATCATGGCTGCATGAACCATGGTTTTGTGTTGCACATTTGCCACTACCCGCGGCTGTTTATATTCATAAGTCTTTGAACCCTGCTGTCAGCGCCAAAAATATTGTGTTTAATACATTTCAAAATGCGCATATAACGTTTAAGACATGTCTTTGTTGTATGCAAATGTTTCATTGCCTTTTGCGCATATATTTCCTTATGAAATATTGCCTTCCCTTCTTATCATGCAAATCCATGTTAAATGATGTGCCTTCCGTGGACTATAGTACATATATGCAAATGATATTACCGCACAAATCTTTATAAAACTGTTGAAACTTTTTCCTCATAAGATATTGCCTTTTGCATGCAGTTTCGTATGCCTCCCTTATTGTCTTTCCATGTTGCACTTTCCATTTTGCATATGTATTTACTATTTATTGAAATGATCTTGCCCTTTACCATATGCTTGATATCGTTGCATATTTTCATAAGGTTTTCCATCATCATATTCCATAACTTTACTCTATGCATATATAAATAATAGCATTGCTTATGATAAAGTTAATCATTTTGATTTGCACTTATTCCATATGTTTGGTAATATATCTCTTTAATTTTAAAATGACCATTTAGGTCATGTTTAAAATTACTTCCATGATGCTCATTGCTTGGTTTGGTTTGTTTGCATAGGTTCAACCTATTAAATTCTCACTTTGATCCTTTTTGCTTAGAGGAAAAATACTCAGGGTTAGGGTTATGAAATGGATATGGAATATATGAAGGGAATGTAGAATTATAAGGATAATGGCATATTAGGGTTATGGAATGAAAACTATGTACATATGTACATTGGATTAGGTCTAGGGTAAATGTAAATGTAGAATATAGGATAATTGGCATAAATGAATGGATATAGGATGAAGGTAAATGTAATGAATATAAAATATGCATTTAGGTATTAACTCAATTTTAACAACGTATAAAAATTTCTACAAAAATGTAAATTTGCAAGAACAAAATTGTGCACTTATGATACTTGTACTTCCCTGTAGTATTCGATGAATGTTGTTGTTCTTTAACAATATTGGATGAAGTTGTCTTGATCAAATATCGTAGATAGATAGAGCTTATTTATGCTTTCTGTTCTAGCATCTTTCATTGATTTTGGTCCATTGATTGTTGATGTCGTTTTAGGTCCCTCTGCAATTGGTTCATAATAACTCAGGTCCCTTTTGTCATGTACATTTTTATGAAATATATACATGTTTTTGCTAACATTTCAGGTCCCTCTGCAATTGATTTCAAAAATATTTCAAGTCCCTCTGCAATTGATTTCAAAAATACAAGTTCCGTCGTCAATTCAGCTGCACAACTAAGTTTCATTTTGCGAACCTTCCCCCCTTGCTGATGGGAAGACTTGTCCTCAAGTCTTGCTTATTTTGGAGGATGATTCCTGCAAACTCAAACTGAAGAAATGGTAAAACCAAATAGAGAATTCATATCGGCCAAACAAGTTGGTTTTCCGGTATGAATTTGAGTTTGTATTGTGCCACTCTCGTGGATTTTCACAACCAAACTCCTTTATTATTTTTTATCTTTTTCTATTTTTTATTTTGGCTTTTCTGAATGGAGGTGGGGTGTAATGGAGTAGGGAAGTATGAAAGCTTATGAAAATAGGTTATATTGAATTCATGATGTAGTAGTAAGTCTAGACTTCAACATGCATGGTCGCGGAGCTTCACATACAGTATGGATGATGGGTCAAATCATGAACAATATGAATTCAATATGAAAGGCTTTTTTGAAGATTGATGTGACTTAAAATGGTATTGAACTTGGCTGCTTCTTCTAATGATTAGCTTCATGTCTTTTTGCCTTGATCTCGATCATGTTGTAGGGTTTGTTGGTGTTGTTGGTCAACATTTAAGAGCAAGCTTCAAGAGTTTGAGTTTCATTGAATGAACTCAACATCAGGTGAATTTTCACTTTGCTTTGACTTGAACATTTGTATTCATATTTTGGAATATGAATTTGATTTTGAAAATTACTTCATCCATGGAGTTCACTCCTTCATTCTTCCTATGACCTGCAAAAACATAGCACTTGCATGCAAGACAACAATAGATGATGGAGGAAGAGAGGTGTACAGTCTCTCTTCTTCCAATAAACATGTAAATCATTACAAGCATTGCTTAGAAAACAAGTCCAAATATGATACACAAACATAATGCATTTATTTACCCCTTTGAGGAATGGTGGCCAGCCTAAACCTCGTAGCGGTATTTTGTTTACAAAATATTTGTTTGATATCCTATTAGAGTGATTCCAAAACCAAGTTGAAGTGCATTCATATGGCTACCTCCAGTATAAACAGGTTTTAAAAATGGTTTAAAATGATATGGTAAAAATTATAAGGAGTGCCATGTTTGATAGAGTTGCTTGTTAAGTTTTAACTAGACCAATAGTCACTATTTGAAGTGTAACTTCTTCGATAAAGATAAGCTCAATGTGATTCCACTTGGAGATTAAATTATATTCATTTTTTTATTTCCAGTAGAAACATGTTTTAAAAAAATTTAGGCTTGATATCACAAAATTAGTGATGAACAGACCTAAGAGGCAGAGTTTTGCTATACTGTTTTGAAGACATACAGTCACTAAATGTGGCATAACGTTTTCATCTCATATCCAAATGGGATGATTCAAATTGTGTCTTAAACTATACTTGAATATATATCTCCCATATAAACAGGTTGTGAAAATAAGATGATATGTTATTTCAAATATGCCAATGAACAGTCAAGACCTAAAATTGTCACCATGCAGATTTTTCAACAAGCAGTTAGTATTTCAATATTAACTTTTTCATCTGATACCTGCTTGAAGTGATTCAAATTTATTTGGAAACTAGATTCCAAGGGCTATCTTCCCTATGAATTTCAGATAAAAATGTTTCCATTAGACACTTCAAACATAGGTTGTACTAACTCTGTCCTCAACATATCACTTGAGACCTAGTTTTGATTTTGATCACATTTTTATTTGTGATATAAATTGAAAACTTTAGAATGGATTACAAAACTAGATTTCAAGATATATGTAAAAAAAACATGTTTTCAAAATGATCCTATATGGTTACCCAAAATAGGCTTGTTCTTACTGCAGTTTGCCATGTAGTCCTTTCAAATGAATATTGAACAATGGTTTGAAGAAATTGTTTAAAACAAATTTATTATGGAAGTCTTATTGTGAATTTATTCTACTTGTTTATTTATTCTATTCTATCCTATTCTATTTTAGAAAATTAATTCATTCTCTCAAGTATAAGAGAATTTCCAGTGCATCCATTTTCATAACAAGATCATAAGTAAACTCATATCCAAATTTGAAAAATATACTTTAATGAATGTTTGGACATGAAAATTTATTTGATCATAAAGATTTGATGAGAAAGAATGTTGAAGAATGGAGTAGTGTTGTAGCTTATTCTTTAACATCATTTTTTAGATCTTGTCGTTGAAAATGGATGTTGTAGTCATTTTTTTGATTTTATGTTTTTGTTGGGGGGTTTTGTTTTGGAAACCTAATTTTTGGATCTCTATTTCTAGGCATAAAGAAACATAACTAAGAGAAATGTATCTTAACTAAATTTTAGTGTTTTTGTTTATCTTCTGTTTGACTATGCTGATAATTACCTCCCCGGCAACGGCGCCAAAATGTTGGGCTAATTTATTGACTAAATTAACACAAGTATTTAATTATCAATCCGGGTTTGTAAAACTTGGAGGCAAATCCACTGTATATGGAAATCAGATATAATCAAGTTTAGAAGATAAAATTTGAAGATTTAAAGAAGTACATATTACAAATATAAACCTATTTTAACAATTTCTAATTCATTTATATAATATATGAGGGAAGAGGCTCCTAACTTAGGAGAACCAGGTTGTCCTTCCCTACAATACTACTTTCATGAAGATAAATCTAAGAGCACTAATTAACAATGGTTTATGATGCAGAACATGTAAAAGAGGAGGCTCCTAACTAAGGAAGTCTAGATTGTCCTTCTTCACAATCCTACTATGTCACAATCACCATTGCTTCAAACGAGAAATGCATAAATAACTTCAAATGAGAAATGGAGAATGAAATTCAGTTTTAGTTCAAGATCAAATAGAAGGGGAATTTAACTTAAATTCCTTTGTGTCCCTTCATATGTAGATTAGAATTAAACCAATATTCATTCAGCAATCATCACACATCTAAATACATTTGAAACAAAAACTAGTCTATGAAAACTATGAAAATTGAATCGAGAAGTGTATTTAGCTTGGTGTGGGGGCCCTCCACCCTTGCCTTGCACACTTGAAGAAATATCAGCTATAGAAACTTCAGTAAATCAACCAAGCAAGAAAAACAAATTGGAATGAAACAAGTTCTTCAAATTAGCTCCCAACTCAAATTATACAAAAGTTACATATAAATTCCATTCAAAAGCCATCAAAGTCTTGGCTTTAAATAGAGGTTTAATGAAACAAACTGATCTATATTATATCTAACACTCATATCTACTCATATCCACCTATCTAAGTCGAACTCATCCAATTCATCCCAAGAAATATGGTCAATCCCATAAAATCTCAAAACTGCCCTATTTCCTAGGGATTTTCTGGTGACTAGTCATGTTTGACCCGCCTTGACCGGGCCTAATAAAGCTTGCTCTGGCCGAACCAAGTGGAGTTGGCTTAGTCCTAGTTCCCAAGCTATCCATCCATGCATCAAACTCGAGCCCAAGTGTCCTGCAAACATGTCATCCACATAGCTATTACGGGAATTTCTGATTCAGTCCAAAATTGCACTTGAAAATCAATTTTCATAAAAACTTCTAGAAATTGCAAAATTAAAATTAAACACCTGAATATGCATAAAATACATCAAAATGAGATGGATGTGATGGAAAATGGATGGAAAATATAAGGATTAAGTAGGTTTCCCTAAGAAAAAATAAACCAAAACTGAGGGCCAACACTTCCTATATCCAACACTAGAGTGTCAAGTGATGGTTGTAAATCGAAGAACCATAGATTTCTCTAAAGTGCCATAATATCAAGCTATCCATAAAAAAATATGTGTTGAATAGTCCAATTCTTTCCAATCTAATCGATGGCACTAATGTTGTACTAGGAGTCCAATTGCTACAATCTTTGGGTATGATAACTTTTAATTTTCAAGAACTTTTCTTGAATTATTTTTTAGAAGGAAAGGAAAATGAATTAAGGGGAAATGTAGGGAAACCAGGAAACATATTCAGCTCTAATAGCATGAGAAAACTTCTAAATAAAGAAAAACGTGGTGTAATTACACAATTATGTTCACTAGAAATTCCCACGTTGAAATCATTTATTTCTCTAGATCTCCAAAAGGTCTTGGACAATCATTCCAAGGTATTTGAGACTCCCAAAGGCCTCCCACCTATTCATTATCATGATCATGCTATTCATTTGATTCCAGGAAGTCTTCCTCCAAACATTAGGCCTTACACATACCTTATGCACAAAAGAGTGAAATTGAATGTATGGTTGCAGAAATGCTAGAGGCTGGTATAATTCAACCTAGTCAAAGTTCTTTCTCTAGTCTAGTAGTATTGGTGCACAAGAAGGGTGGATCATGGCACATGTGTATGGATTATAGGGAGCTCAACAAGCTCACTATTAAAGATAAATTTCCCATTCCTCTCATTGATGAATTATTGGATGAATTGCATGGAGAAATTTACTTCAACAAGTTGGACCTTCATGTAGGATATCACCAAATCAGAATGAATACTGAAGACTTTCCAAAAACAACATTTAGAACTCATGAGGGTTATAATTAATTTTTGGTCATGCCTTTTGGCATTAATAATGCACCTTCTACATTTTAAGGTTTGAAGAATTCCATTTTCAAACCCTTCCTTAGAGAATTTGTGTTAGTATTTTTTGATGATATACTAATCTACAACAAGTCTTGGAAGGATCATGTTCAACATGTTGATAGAGTGCTCACACTATTGGAGAGAAACAATTATATGAAAAAACCTCCAAATGTTACTTTGGAGTACAAGAGGTGGAATATTTGGGTCATATTGTATCTCATGAAGGTGTTAAGATAGACCCTCAACAACAACAAGTTCTCCAACTCTTAAAAAATAACCTCACTTTTTCATAGAATAGAACGAAAAAATAGGTAGATCAACATCGGAGAAAAATAAGTTTTGATGTAGTTGACTAGGTATTTTTATAGCTACAACCATACAAACAAATGTCCCTCAAGCAAGATAAGAATGATAATAAATTATCACCAAAGAACTATGGTCCTTACAAGGTGTTGCAAAAGATTGGTACTATGGCATACATATTGAAGCTTCCTGCATCTTCTTGAGTGCCCCCAACTCTCCATGTTTCATGCTTAAAGAAGTTTAGAGGTGATAATCTCCCAGCTCAAACAATATTGTTGGAACTTGATGAGGAAGGAAAAATCATATTGGAACTTGAAGTAGTCACAAAAGCTAGAACTCGATAGCTATGAGGTCAATCAATTTCAGAGTATCTTATCAAGTGGAAGAACTTACCAAGTGAAGATTTCACATGGGAGGACATGAATTTTATACAGAAGCATATAGAACTACTCAAGCGTTGAGGACAACACTTTTTCATGGAGAGGAGCATGTTAGGTCCCTATACTACTAGTGTAGCCCTTATTTTTATTAGTGCAACCCCCTTATTGTATTGTTGTGCCCATGTAGTCCCCATGTTGGTATTATTGCCCTATAGAAGCCCACTATTGTTATTATTGTGCCCCTACAATATTATTGTTATGTAGGCTATGATTACATTGGGACGGTTTAGACTCCTATATATAGAAAGGAGGTATTTTCATTTGTATCATCCAATAATTGTTGATTTGTTTAATGTAAAGGAGGTTGCCCCCTCGAAGAGACCGATTTTGAGGTTTTTGACCTACCTTTTCTATCTTTTTGTGAGTTGGTTTCACAATAGCACCTATCTCCAAACCAGTTAAGAGTTGATAGCATTAACACCTCATCTCCCACATACAATATTTGATTATTTCTATTCAATGTGTTTTTACTTCCCCGTGATAGCCCCAGGTTAAAATTTCATGTAATAAAAGTTAATAAAGGTAAAATAAGACCACAAGCAATGGACACATTCTAAACTGAATGTTGGGAAAAATATCCTAGTGCAAATCACTTGTGTTTTATCGCTAAGGGGAAATTGGAAAAGGAAATGCATAAGGCTTTGGAAAGGAAAAAAATGTATTTTTGGCACATTATTTATGGAAATAATGGAAATTAGGAGAAAAGGAAGGTGAAAGGTCACAAGTTTCATGTGAGGAGGAAAATGAAGAAAAATAATAGAAAATGAATAAATTAGAGGCCTCCTTAATAAAAGGGCTTATGAGGATTAGTTAATAGATTTTTTAATTTTAGCCTTTTGGTCAGTGTTAAGCCTTTTGTGAGTTTAGTGATATAATTTGTGTCATGAGGAGAAATCACCAAAAAGGAGAAAGAAAGCAAGAAAGGAAATGAAAGGAAGAGCAAGGAAAGGGAAGGAAAGAAAATGTTATGCTCTTAACCTGCAAATGATACCCAAATACAGAATATGCAAAGAAAAGATACCCAGAACACAGAATATGCGAAGAAAAGATACCCAGTACATAGAATAGCAATGATTTTATTATTCAGAGAGTAATGTTCACTTGCCTCTTCAAGGGGGCAACCTCCAATAGAGCAGAGCTCGATTACAAAATAAGACATGATGCTCCTCGCAGGGAGTCCCTTTATAACTTATATATGACTCATACATGAAATAACCACGGCCCAATACCGTGTATACTAATACATCCCTATCTAATACTACCGGCACATTTGAAAAACCCCACTGGTTTGGTTCCGTTTATTTAATTGCGGATTAACCACTTATCAATTATTAATTTTAAGGCTTTTATGACTCTTGGGGACTATGACGTGGCCATTACATAAAAAGGGGGTTAGGGTGGGACCCTAACATGCCCTCCCCCTTAAGACTAGCCTTGTCCTCAAGGCTGAAGCTGCAGAAACTGCTGTAGAATAGTGGCTGGCTCCCAAGTTGCATCTTCCGGATAGGTGTCTTTCCATTTGACGAGGACTTCCTTAATCATGCGGCCGCGCAGTTGCTTGACTTGTGTGTCTAGGACCTGTTCTGGTTGAAGCCAGATGGACCCTTCTTTGTCCAATTCTGGTAGACTGGTCTGAATTCTACAATTGTTCCCAATCACTTTCTTGAGGCATGAGACATGAAAAACTGGATGGATTTTTGCAGTAGGTGGCAAGGCCAACTTGTAGGCCACTTCTCCAATGCGCTGAAGTACTTGATATGGTCCGTAGAATTTGGGAGAGAGTTTCTTACACCCTTGTCTTTGAGTGATGTTTGCTTATATGGTTGGAGCCGTAAAAAGACCTGATCCCCTTCTTGAAATTGGCGCTCTGAGCGATGCTGGTCTACTTATTACTTCATGTGGTTCTGAGCTTGATGAAGATTCTCTTGAAGATGGGCGAGCATGGTTGCGCGGTGTTGTAGGAGTTGATCCACTGCTTGTACTTTTGAGCATCCCTGGAGATACGAAGTAGGTGAAGGCGGGAGTTGACCATATACTGCTTCATAGGGAGTCATTTTGGTGGTGGCATGATAGTTGGTGTTATACCACCATTCAGCTAGAGGTAGCCACTGTACCCAAAGGTGTTGCTTTTCTGAAGTGAAACACATAAGGTAGGTTTCTAGACATTTGTTGACGGCTTCGGTTTGACCATCTGTTTGCGGATGATAAGAAGTACTGAGTTTTAGTTGAGTGCCTTGTATTCTAAAGAGTTCCTGCCAAAAATTGCTGGTGAAGATCGCGTCATGGTCGGACATAATAGAAGTGGGCATGCCATGCAATTTGAAGATCCGATCCATGAAAGATTGAGCAACCAAAGTTGGTGTAAACGAGTGGGGTAGAGCGCAGAAATGAGCATACTTCGACAATCGGTCCACAACCACCATGATGACTGACTTGTTTCCTCACTTTGGAATACCTGTAATGAAATCCATAGAAACCTCCGTCCAAATTGATGCCGGAATGGGAAATGGCTATAATGTGCCTAGTGTGTTGACGATTTCCCCTTTGTGGTGTTGACAGACATCGCATTCTGCTATGAAGGTAAGGATGTCCTTTTTCATGCCTATCCAAAAAAATTATCTTTTAGTGCGATCATACATCTTCTGAAAGCCCGAATGTCCTGCAATGGGAGATGAATGCAATTCTGCCAAAATGCGACTTTTGAGGGTGGATGTTGGTGATATTACGACTCTGTCCTTGTAGCGAAGAATATCATCCTACCACGAATAGCCCTTGGTGGAATTTGGATCTGCCTTCAATTGAGAAATGAGTTGGGAGAGCCCGGGGTGTCAAAACCATTCCCTATGAGCTTCTTCAATCCATTCTGGAATGGGGAGGTAAATTGCTAGCAAGGTACTTTCCTCCTCAAATTGGCGAGATAATGCATCTGCTACACTATTGTCTTTCCCTTTCTTGTAAATGATCTCATAATCATACCCCAACATTTTGGCTAGCCATTTATTTTGTTGTGGGGAGGATAGGCATTGCTCCAAAAAATATTTAGGACTGTGATGATCTGTGTGGATTTGGAAACGTCGCCCCAATAAGTAAGGTCGCTAGGTGTCGACTGCATGTAAGATGGCCATCATTTCCTTCTCGTAGGTAGATTGGCCCAGATTCCTCCCACTGAGTTGTTGGCTTGTGAAGGCCAACGGTCATCCTTTCTGCATTAAGACCGCCCCATACCTGTACCCAAAGCATCACATTCAATGACAAAAGATTTGGTGAAGTTAGGTAGTGCTAAAACTGGAGTGGAACACATGGCATTTTTTAGAGCTGTAAAGGCCTGTTGTGCTTCCTCATTCCAGAAGAATGAATTTTTCTTTAGAAGCTGGGTGAGGGGCTTCGCTATGCGACCATAGTTACAGAACAATTTACGATAATAGCCCGTGAGACCCAAAAATCCTCGCAAGCTCTTCAATGTCTTAGGTTGAGGCCATTCCTGCATTGCTTGGATCTTTTTGGGGTCCACCTTGACACCCTCACGCCCCACAATGTGGCCCAAATACTCTACTTATGCCATGCCAAACGAACACTTGGACATCTTGACAAATAATTTATGCTTGCAGAGCAGTTGCAAGAGTAGATCTACATGCTGAAGATGTGCGGCCCAAGCGCAACTATAGATGAGGATGTCATCGAAGAGGACAAGGACAAACTTCCTGAGATATGGTTTGAGAATGTGGTTCATAAGGCTCTGAAAAGTAGAGGGGGCATTACAAAGACCAAATGGCATGACCAGGAATTCATAGTGGCCTTCATGAGTTCTGAAAGCAATCTTGGGGATGTCGACTTCCTTCATGCGAATTTGGTGGTAGCTTGAGCGAAGATCTAGCTTCGTGAAAAATTGAGCCCCATTGAGTTCATCCAGCAAATCATCAACCACTGGGATGGGAAATTTATCTTTGACTGTCAACTTATTGAGGGCCCTGAAGTCAGGACACATCTACCACTCCCCATCTTTCTTGGGCACCATGACCACTGGGGATGAATAAGGACTGATGCTAGGATGAATGACACCGGCTTCCAAAAGTTCCTTGATGATTTTTTCTATTTCATTCTTTTGGGTGAACGGATATCTGTATGGGCACAGATTTGGGGGTTGGGCCCCTGGAACCAAGGTGATGCTATGATCATGTTCCCCTCGTGAGGGTGGAAGCCCCTGAGGCTTGTCAAAGACTAGCAGATGGTTATTTAAAATCTATTGCATCTCAGGATGAATTGGCCGCGGCTTGGTTTTGACTTCCTGGATGGCATTAAATTGAGCTACAACTCCATGATTGCCCTTTTTTAACAATTTTTCCATCCTATGTGAGCTGATGATAGAGGGGGCTCCCGCCTGAAGACCACGGAGGGTATGTATGTAGTTGTTCTACTTAAAACTCATATATAACTCCTGGAAATCCATTGTGATTGGCCCAATAGTGCGGAGCCAGTCAGCTCCAAGGACAATGTCGCAAGCCCCCATGTGTATGGCAAACATGTGGGTTTTCAACTGATAATCCCCCATTTGAAGTTTGACATTTTCACAGCGGCCTTCACATTTCATTGTGCCTCCATCCGCATTTGAACTTGGAAGTTAGAAACTGCTCGTACAAAACAATGTACTGTTTCTGCGACTTTTTGATGGATGAAATTATGTGTACTTCCACTATCAATCAAGACTACTACTGGGCGATGTTTAATAAAACCTCTGATTTTAAGAGGTTGAGGGGAAGAAATCCCTGCCAAAGAATGCAACGAAATGACTGGTTCATCAGAGACATTGTCCTGTTGGTTGTCTTCTTCAAGCGGCTCATGTTCCTCCAGTGGTGGCTCTTCCTCTGCTGAGCTGTAGTCAGTGGCATCAATTTGAAAAAATTTGGGCTCCTTGCATTTATGCCCTGGGGAGTATTTTCATCACAGTAGTAACATAGGCCTTGCTTTCTCCGTTCGGCCATCTCCGCAGGTGACACCTTTTGGACTTTAAGTGTTTGAGTCGTGTTGTGAGCCTGTGGGGGGCGACCTTTAGCGGAGAAATTTGGGCGACTGTATTGGGCTGCTAATGCACGTTCCACGTCCCGAGCTACCTTGCAAGCCTCCGTCCATGTGGGCGGGTGGTGCAATAGGACTTGGGCTTTGATAGCTTCTTTAAGACTGCTGATAAAACATTCCGTGTAGAACCCATCTGAGAGACCCCAAGTACGGAAGGCTAAGGCTTCAAAAGCTGTAATATATTCACC
>APFE031634469.1:0-11268 GCA_000404065.3 Pinus taeda
TTTAAAATATCAATAATTTCATCATTTCTTACACATCGTCTAATAATCATATCATAACCAGTGTAAAATAAATTGCCATTAACCCATGAGTATCGAGCACTCTGTTTGATTAGCCTCTTCTTTTCCTTTGAAGTAAAATATGGTGGTGTTCTTCCTGTGGACAAGTAATTGGCCAAATCAGTATACCAAGGATTCACTACTGAAATTACAAATAAATTTTCATCTGGGAAAGAATCTTCAACCGGAACAACCTCACCTTGATTTTGCAGTCTAGAAAGAAAATCTGCTACCTGATTCTCTTTACCTGGTCTATCCAACACTGTGATGTTAAATTCCTGTAACAATAAAAACCATCTGGTAACTCTGCCACTAGTTACTGGCTTATTCATTAAGTGCTTAATGGAAGAATGGTCAATATGTACAAAAATCTCATAACCAGTTATATAATGTCGGAATTTATTCACAGCATGTATGACTGCAAGCATTTCATTTTCTATGACTATGTAGTTTAATTATGCAGGTGTTAGAATTTTGCTAATAAAATAAATGGCATAATGACAAGACTGCTCTTTTTGGCCTAATGAGGCACCTACTACAGTATCAAATGCATCTGTAAATATGTGAAATGGTAGGTCCCAATTAGGTAATTTTAAGACTGGTGTGGTTGATAACTTTGCTTTGAGTGTTTCGAATGCCTGTTGACAATTATTATTCCAGTTGAAAGGTGCATATTTGGCTAGAAGTTTAGACAAAGGTAAAACTATTTGACTAAAATGCTCAATGAATCTTTTGTAATAGCTTGCATACCCAAGAAACTTCTTACCTCCTTTTGAGTCTTCGGAATTGGCAAATCAACAATGATCTGAAATTTTGATGGGTCAACTTTAATGCCGTGAGAAGAAATATAGTGTCCTAATACTATCCCTTCATTTAACATGATAAAACATTTTTCGTTATTTAGGGACAAATTAGCTTCAATACATCTCTTAAAAACCTTTTCAAGATTTGTTAATACATGCTCAAATGAATCACCATACACTAAAAAATCATCCATATAAACTTCACCACAATCATGAACTAAATCAGCAAAAATAGCTAATACAACTCTCTGAAATGTAGCTGGAGTGTTGCAAAGTCCAAATGGAAAAACATTATAAGCATAGGTGCCCCAAGGACAAGTAAAATTGGTTTTGTCCTCGTCTTCTAAGGCTATCCTGATCTAGTTGTAGCCACTGAAACCATCAAGAAAAGAAAATGATGATTTCCCAGCTAGTGTGTCTAACACTTGGTCAATAAATGGTAGTGGAAAATAACCTTTGAGGGTGGCTTTGTTCAATTGTCTGTAGTCAACACGAATCCTCCACTTACCATTTTTCTTGGGCACTACGACCAATGAGGATACCCACTGACTGTCAGAGATAGGATAGATAAAATTGACTCTTAACAGTTTTTGTAATTCTTCTCTAACAATATCCTGAAGCATGGGATTCATTCGTCTCTGCGGTTGCGTCACCGGTTTAACATTGCTATCTGTATAAATATGATGAGTGTTGTTTCAGGGTGGATTCTGTGCATATCGGTGTAGTCTCAGGCAAATTCCTTCTGGTATTTTCTCAATAGTTGAATCAATTTCTCTTCCTGAGATGAGTCTAGGTGAGTGCCAATATTCAATGTTTTTCCTGGACTAATCTCTATGGTCTTACTCTATGTGTTTGTGATGGATTGGATAGGGAAAATGTCGTGAAATGTTGTTTGCAAAGAATGAATGGTGCATGTCTCCTGAAAATTTTGTGCTAGAAGTTCATTTGCAGCATGGTATTGATCATTCCTCAATTCCTCAGACACATCTGGTTGAGAGAGGAATAATTCTACCAAATCATCATTATCATGTTCTTGAAGATCATAGATTTGGTTGATGCTGAAAACAGATTGAACTTCTACCTTATCATTGTATTTATCATCAAGCCATAAATTGTGTGCTACTGCTGGTGATTATGATGATGGGTAAAGAGTGAGTTGTTTTCTTTCAATTCCTCGTGAGATGATCATATTACCCGATCGACATCCTATGAATGCATCAACAGTTGCTAACCATGGTCTACCAAGGATGATAGGGTTTCCTCCTAAATTGAATTTCGGTTGAAGAACTAAAAAGTCCACTGGATACTCCCAAGAGTCCAGTGAAACGATTATGTCCTCCAAAATCCCTTCAGGAATCACTTTAGACCTATCAGCAAGTTCTAGAACAATTGTTGTGTGCTGCAAGTTTGTGAGCTGGAAGGTTTTCATGCTTTCAAGAGTCATCACATTTATAGCGGCCCCAAGTTCAATTGAAGTGTTTGGAATATGTATGTTGTTAATGATTGTAGTGACTCTAGGAATATCAGGATCAACATACTTTTCCATTGAAATGGTGTTTGTCATAAGGCCAGCTAAATGTCCAATAACATGAATGGTTTGTGGATCAACTCTTTTCCTAGTAGGCTTTTTAAGGCACAGTTCATTGATGGATTTAGTATATATGGGAATGTCTTTTATGGCTTGTAGTAGCGGAATTTTTATATAGACATTCTTTAGCTCATCTAAAACATCAAACTGTGGTATAGACATGGGAAGTTTTGTTTGGACCAATCTGCCTGGAAAAGTTGGTGGATGCAACGGTTGCATTTGTTTATTTTTGATGTCATCATTTGGTTTCCTTTGAATTGGAGTTTCATTTCCATTTTCTTCATTTTCTTCTTGTTTATCAGCTACTGGAGATTCTTTGTGAAGTACCTTAACAGACCTCAAATTGACATTTTGCAAGGGTAATGTGGGATATGAGGGTCCCCAGTCTACATTATAAGTTGGTCTCTCTACTCTGTTATTAGGATATGGTACAGGTTGAGCAGGGATTTGAGTTGGTCTAGGAGGTTGTTGGTTAGATGGAAGTTGTAATTGTAGTGGATTTATTGGTGGAGGAGCAGGCAATGCTTGTTGAGTGGGTTGGGGATGATGTGGGTGAACAACTTGCTGCTAAGGATATTGCTGATATGGTTGAGGATATGGCAAATATGGCTGATGATATTGTTGATATGGTTGCGAATATGATTGGTATGGTTGAGGATATGGTTGATATTGTTGAGAGTATTGCTAAGATGGTCTCCATTATTGTTGTGGATAATTTTGGTGTTGCCATGGTGTGGGTACATTCCACGAATTCTGAGCATACATCTGATCATGTGCAGGAAATTGCAAATTTTGATTTGGGAACATACCTTGAGGTGGAGGTCTTGGCTGCCATGGTCTCTTTGCACCCATGAAATACACATTCTCCATATCTGTGTTAGCTGCCATATTACAATTCTGCAAAATCTTAACTTTAGATCAATGAAATATATCATGATTTTCAGTACAAAAGGCACAAACTTGAATGTTTTCTAATGGGCAATCTTTTAAGGCATGTTTCTTCTGGCATTTTGGACAAAAGACAACCATCATTTGATCTTCCTCTTCTTGTCTTTTCTTAGCTTTGAGAGTGTCAATTTGAGTTCCTAAGGTACTCAATATATCTGTTTTGAATTCCTCTAAGAAATTTCCTATTTCAGCTCATGTGACATTTGCTGAAGCAGATTTTGTGGCTTTGGATGATATGGTTCTTTTTCCAATATTGGCTTTGCTCCTAGAATACTTTTCACATAAATCAGCAATTTCTTCAAAAGGTAAGGTGGAAATATCACCTTTGCCCATCAAATCAAGATCATCTAAGTATTCCTCTCGAATTCCCTTCAAAAATATTGTTCGAATGAGATCAAGGGTCATGGATCGATGTTTTGATTTTTGTAAATTGTAAGTAAATCGTTCCAAGTACTCCTCTAGATTTTCATCCTCTTGTTGATTCATCCTAAAGGTATCATCCTTAGAATCTTTTGATCTACAATAAGGTTTGTATTTCTTTAGGAATATTCTTCTCATGCCATCCTAATCAGTTATTGCATGCTCACCAAGTCCCATGAACCATCTTAGTGTTGATGCTTTTAATGTTGCTGGGAAGAGTCTAAGCCTATGGGCATCATCTGTGTAACCATATGTTCGACATACAATATCAAACTCAAACAAGAATGAATCTGGGTCTTCTGAAGCCATGCCATAAAAGTTTGGTAACACAGAAGGAGGTATGTTTTTCATTTTTATTTCCTCATCAGGGTTGTCTTTTGGTTCGTGGATAGGAAATTTAAAGGTTGATTCTTCCTCCTCTCCTTGATCGTGTTGTTGTTCAGGAGTGGGTCTTCTTGCTGATCCTCCTCCTTCCTCAGCCATTTTTATAGATTCTTCTAGTGATTTGGTTGTTTGTTCAGTATCACTCGTTCCAAAGAGTTGTTCTAGAGATTGTTGAGTTATTTTTCTACTTTCTCTCTTTGCAGAAGATTCAGGAAGATGTCTCTTCTGAGATTCGTGTGCCAATAAGGTTTGTCTTTCAATAAGTGTAAGTCTTTGGCCTGATTTTTGTTTATCCTCTAATCTTTGTATGGTGGTTTCCTCAGCTAGTGTTGTGTGTTCAGTTTTTCCCAAAGAGTCTGCGCCTGGTGATGGGTTAGTTTTTGGATGGGGTGTTTTTGTGAATCTGCCTCTATTATCTCTAGATCTAGGCATAAGCAAACATGATTTCTAAAGTGACAATCAAATCTATGTTGTGTTTTTGGTTTGTTTTTGTTGATTTAAATTTTTTTATATTTTGATTGAATTTTTTCGAAATCCTCTTACTATGCCTCCCCGGCAACAGTGCCAAAATGTAGTGGCCAATCTAGGGTGCTAGATTAGACTAGATTTATTATCGACTAGGGTAAGTAAACTTCGAGGCATGTGTCTAAAATCTATAGACATAAAGGATTCCGAACTGAGTGTTTGTTGTGATAGGCGACAATACTTCTTTACAGAAGGTTAAGATATGTTTCCCCTCACCTTAACACTCAGATCACCTAGGTTATCTAACTGTCCTAAGGATACAGCGTATGGCTAGACTGAGATTTTAATCCCCTTACAAGGACGCTATGCACAAAAGCTCTGTCTAGTTAACACTGAAGCATTCATAAAGAAATCAAAAGCACACTGAACTTTAAATGCATAAACAAACAGAGTCTATGGAGATGCTTTAAAATATGACGATGGATCAAATCTCTTAAGAGACCTAGTTCAATGATCTAACGATAAGATCTTCAAGCTATCACCATAAATACCATTTGTGAGAATTCATAATCAAATCAACAAAGTCATGAACATGGAAATAACATTAAATAGTATGCGTTCTATGTAAATTCAAAAGCTGTTAAGGAAACAAAATTAACAGTATACCAATCCACACAGGGCCCGTCCACGTTTCAATGGTACACTGGAATGAACTCAAGCAACGAGAGTATTAACTCATAGACACTGCTGGAGTAAAATCGTAACTATATTCAAGCGCTGAAGATTGCAATTACATACAGGAGTTCGGTTCTCAAAACAATACACAGAGATAATAATCGTAATTGTCTTCTAAAACAAAAATAATACATAGTCTTTATCTGCCTTCCTATCTTAATCGAATGTACATTCATTAAGCAAATGTTTCTGCTTTTACAGTGGAGTTATTTTTGGTCATTCTAATATAAACCGATTTCCAAAAAAGACAAAACGAAACCAGTTTGGAAACCATGGCTTTTACTGCCTTTGTAACCAAAACGCTGGGGTTTGATCCAGCGTTGACCGCATAACCAGGAGCTTTTGATCTGCTGTAAAATCGATTTTTCTCCATGCATGTACATTCAGGAGCTCGTTTCTATCCATTGCTTTGGCTTGCCTGTCATGCCACGTGTCAGATGATAAACCATTTATAGGATGTTATGACTTCCTATAACCTTTTTGTTGAAAATTCCTAATTTCTAACATAAAAATTCATAAATCAACTTTAATGCAAACTAACAACTATAATGCTATTAACTAATCAATTTCGATGGATGTAAAGGGGTCTATGGAGGAAAAAGATAGACAAATGATGATGTTTTTAGAAGAAAAAGATAGTAATGGAATGGTACCAACAAGGAGTGAGTTGTGATTGGGGCTGAAAATTGGAGTGAAGGCCGGGGAAGCATTTTGAGGAGTATTACAACCATTTTGGAGGCCTTTTGCAGCAGCATTTACATGTGGGTTGAACCACCCAGCGATTGAGTTATTGAGGGGAAATAGGGCCGAATTTCCGAAGTCAAGCATTGGTGAAATCCTTCGTGGGTTATTCTGAGTATTTGGTGGAGAGGCCTAAATTGATTTCCCAGAAATTTTTTAGCGCCGAAGAGGGCCCTCACAACGAATCTATTTAGCGAACAACATATTTATGGGCATCTTCAGTGCAGAGGTAAAGCAACATAGCAGCAGATCAAAGGAGGGTGTCTTATTTTTCATTTGGGGCTTTGATAACTTAACTTAAGCAAGCCCAAGTGCATTCCTTCCAGCACCTTAATGTACACCCATATTTATTAATAAAAAGAGCTCAACAACACAGTTTTTGGTGCAATTTATGGTCCGATTGTGTGTTCACTATTTTATGGTGTTTTGTCTATGTTTACTTTGCATATTTATTGTTAATTTTCCTTAGGGATATTACAGTGGTATCAGATCTCATAGACTTGGCACAACTTGTGGGAGAAGCGCAGTGTATGACACCGGAGGATAGGCAAAACATGACATACCAAAGGCAAAGGTATAGAAACATAGAGAGGCAGTTGTAGATTACTCCTGACCCTGTGAAAATAGAGCCTGAGGTCAAAGAAGAAAACATGGGGGACAATGAGGGAGACAAAAGAAGCAAGGAAAAGGATTTTTCCCATCTTTTATTGAAGGCAGTAAAGGACTTGTCCTAGAATATCGAAAGGAATGGGCCCAGACGAAATGGCAATGGAAACAAGAGTAAGGGAGTCCAAGGGGATTTCCAATTTGGAGAAGGGTCTGGCACTTCGTAGCACCACACATCCATTAATGCCAACATGTCACTGATTCCAAATGCACCCCCTAGGTCTACCATTCCTACGTTCCTAACATCTAGAGATGGTGGGCAACCGGATTAGGAGGATGCACCTTATGGGGACTATTTCTTAGAGTATCAATCATGTGGACCTGATTTTGGGAAGGAATTACTTTCAAGGATATCTGCCAGTTGAAGGGAAGCAATAGGCCCAAGGGAAAGAGTGGAGGAGGCTACATGCAGGGGACAGATTTACAACGCAATGTGGGGAGGTTGTTTCTCCCAACTTTTGATGGCTCCTCCAAGAACTTGGCCAACGCATGGGTCGAAAAGATGGATGTCTATTTCCAGCTGAATCAAATGACGGAGGGATAGGAAATCAATATTGCCACATTGCATCTGGAGGGGGAAGCCCATGACTGGTGGTTCCATGGACTGACCACATTGGGACATGCAGGAGTAATTGCTTATGATGATTTTACCGGGAGGGTGTTGGAGCGGTTTGAGAAGAAAGATCCTAAGGAGTATTTTGGGGAGCTGATAAGGCTCAAGTAGACTGGGGCATTTCAGAGTTTTTGAGGTTGTCTGTGATGGAGCCATATTTGTCTGAGCCTAGGAGGATCTACATGTTTTTGGATGGGCTAGCAGAGCCATTATGCAGGTTAGTGAGATCCAATAGGCCCACTACATTACAGGATGCAATAGGGAGAGCCCAAGATTTACAAGATGCCCTACCTAGGGCTCGAGCACCACTACCCCCTAGACAGGGTTTCTAGTAGAGGGGAAAAGACACCAGGGCTGCACCACTGAGGGCTAATCAAGGGCATGGGAAGTTGGATGAGGAGACTCAAAGATACCTCAGGAGGAGGAAATTATGTTTCACTTATCAGGAGTCGTGGGTAAGGTCTACTATATTGATGTCTTCTTTGAAAACGATGTAGAGGATGAGACATATTTTGAGATTGGTGGAGATGATAGTGCAACACCTCAAGAACAAGGACCACCACCACCACCACCATCAGGGGGAGTTTCCTTTGCACCTTCTAGAGGGGTCCTTGCATCACTGCATGGGGTACTGAAGTTTTTGACCCCAAGGATCAGAGGCACTATTTAAGGGCAACATGTATCAATTCTGGTGGACAATGGGGCTACCCATATTTTCATTGATGCTCAGTTGGTTCAGAGGAGAGGAATCACAACTGAGGAGTTTGAGGGATTCTCATTTCTTGTGCCTAGGGTCAGGACCATGCAGTGCACTTGCTATGTGCCAACTTTGACAGTGACCATGGGGAACTACTCCACGACAAATCACTTCTTTGTAGTAGACATGTCGAACACCAATGTGGTGTTGGGGGTCTGGTGGCTCTATTCACTTGGTAGAGTCACGACCGATTGGAGGAAGTTGGAGATGGAATTTGTAGGTCCAGATGGCATGCCAGTTTTGTTATGTGGAATGCACTCATACTCGCCACACACTGTTTCAGCCCACAGGATGGAGGTTGATTTGAGACATGGGGATATTGAGTGGGCTATGGAGTTGAGGATCTCAGAGGCTGGGGGCAATCCCAATCCATCACATCTAGAGATACATGCTATTCTGGATAGGTACCCAGTTGTGTTTGGAGACATACCATTGGGTCAACCTCCTAACCAGGGGTTTGAGCACACTATTGAGCTAGATATGGGAGTGCAAGCCATCATCACCACTCCTTATTGACATACCAAGGCATATCAAGATGAGATAGAGAGGGCCATCCATGAGCTATTGGCACTTGGGCACATCAGGTCCAGTTCTAGCCCTTTTGCTTCATCTGTCGTACTGGTTAAGAAGAAGGATGAGTCCTTACGCATGTGCATAGTTTACCAGGCCCTTAACAAGAAGACACTGAAGAATCGCTACCCCATCCCATGTATAGATGAGATGATGGATTAGTTGAGGGGGACTAATTTATTTTTGAAGATTAAGTTGCAGTCGGGGTACCATCAGATCTGGGTGAGGGACTAGGTTGTCCCAAAGACAACATTTCAATGCCATTATGGGCACTTTGAGTTCTTAGTTATGCCCTTCGGGCTTACCAATGCACCAACTACCTTCCAGTCATGCATGAACCACGTATTTCATGGGCAGTTGAGGAAGCTCATGCTAGTGTTCTTCGATGACATATTGATCTATAGCTAGATTTGGGAAGAGCACTTACAACACATTGAGATAGTATTGCGCATTGTGGAGGAGCAACAGTTCTACGCTAAACTATCCAAGTGCAAGTTTGGGTTGATTGAGATGCTCTATCTCGGGCACATAATTGGGGTGGATGGTTTGAGAGTACATGAGGAGAAGATATAAGCTATTTGGGATTGGCCAGAGCCCCAAAATGTGACCGAGTTGAGGAGTTTTGTGGCCATTTGCACCTATTATAGGAATTTCATGAAGGGCTTCTCCCAATTAGCAGCACCCCTCACTGACTTGACGAAGAAAGGGGCATTTGAGTGGACCACTACAATGTAGGAGGCTTTTGAGTGCCTCAAACAGGTCATGAGTAGTTCTCCAGTGTTCGCACTTCCTGACTTCACCCAACCCTTTATGTTGGAGTGTGATGCATCAAGAGTGGGTGTGGGGTTCGTGTTGATGCATGGTGGGTACCCCATAGCTTTCGAGAGTTGGAATTACTACCCCATGAGAAACTGTACTCCATATATGATAAGGAGATATTGGGCATCATGCATGCGCTAGCCAAGTTCAGGCAATATTTGGTGGGGAATAGGTTCAAAGTCAAGATAGATCACAACAACCTCAAGTTCTTCTTCGAGTAGAAATAGTTGCAGGAGAGGCAACAAAAGTGGGTGAGAAAGATCCAATCATATGACTTTGACATTGAGTATGTCAAGGGAAGGAACAACGTGGTGGCTGATGTGTTGTCCAGGATGCCAACCACTCTTTATTTAATCAACATTGCCCCAGATTGGAGGATGCAACTGCTATTGGAGTACTCCAAGGATCGGTTCGCGTGTCAAGGCCTTGATGGGATGGTGGTGGATGACTAGTACAGGATGATGAATGAGGTGATCTACTTTTTAGACCGGATTTATTTGGTCCCCATCGCCCAGTTGAGGGAGAATATGCTACAAAATGCCCATGACTCACCACTAGCAGGGAACCAGGGGTTCACGAAGACATACAGGGCCATTAGAGAGCGCTTTGCATGGAGGGGCCTCAAGGATGATGTTTTGAGGCATATCAGGGAGTGTGACACATGCTAGTGGAACAAGGGTCAGCCATCAAATCTTGCAGGCTTAATGCAACCACTTCCCATTCCTGAGGTGAAATGGGAGAGCATATCAATGGATTTCATTATCGATCTGCCCATAGTATAGGGAAATGATTGCATCTACGTAGTGGTGGACCATTTGACAAAGTTTTCTCATTTATTTGCCATCTCAGCACAGTACTCGGCCTCATAGGTGGCCAAATTGTTCTTCAGGGAGGTGTTTCGGCTATATGGTCTCCCAAAGACCATTGTCAGTGACCGGGACAACCAGTTCATGGGTGGATTTTGGCAAGAGCTATTTTTATTGGTGGGCACTGAGATCGCTCCTAGTACTAGTTATCACCCTCAGATAGACATGCAGACGAAGATAGTTACACTTGGGTGAATACTACTACCACACTACACACCACATGTCCATAGGTATGTCACCATTTGAAGCTTTTTATGGTTACGATGCATTGTCTTTCGTTGACGTTATGTTTGGAGACAACAGGGAAACAAGGTCCAAGGATTAGATACGGGATAGCCAAGACATTTTGAGGGCTCTTAAAGACAACACGTGGATGGACCAAATGAAGCATAGGCTTTATGTAGATAGGGGCAGAGTTGAGAGGCAGTTCGAGGTAGGGGACTTGGTCTTCTTGAGGCTTCAGCCATATCGACAGTCTTCACTCAAATAGAAGGGGTCTGAGAAGCTCAAACCTCACTTCTGTGGATTGTATCATGTCACTAGGAGGGTTGGGGAGGTAGCATATGACCTGGAGCTACCCTAGGGGAGTCAGGTGCACAACATCTTTCATGTATCTTTCCTGAAAAGGCATTGGGACAACATGTTACAACAACCACAAAACTACCTCCTATGGATGATGAGGGGCATTTAGTGCTAGAACCATAGGCTATTTTGGATATCTGAGAGAGGAATTTGAGAAAC
This sequence comes from Pinus taeda, assembly GCA_000404065.3. NCBI lineage: Eukaryota > Viridiplantae > Streptophyta > Pinopsida > Pinales > Pinaceae > Pinus > Pinus taeda. Next base: position 11,174 of record APFE031634469.1, read on the forward strand.
CAGGTCATCAAGGAGTTTTTTATCAAATGGAGGAATCTTCTAGATGAGGACGCAACTTGGGAGGGGGAGTAGATACTTCAACATCCTTCATTGCA
>APFE031634471.1:2955-40894 GCA_000404065.3 Pinus taeda
TATTGTTATGTAGGCTCTGATTATGTTATGACCCCTTAGACTCCTATATATAGAAAGGAGGTCTTTTCATTTGTATCATCCAATAATTGTTCATTTATGTAATGTAAAGGAGGTTTCCCCCTCGAAGAGGCTGCATTCTAAGGTGTTGATCTATCTTTTCCTGAGCTGGTTTCATAACAGATTTCTTGTGCTACAAGTGCCAATAGATTTTCAGGAGAATTAGCTACAATATGGAACCCAAAGAAGTTTGCATTCAATTCATATAAGTTTGTCATTAGAATCATTCTATCTAGTTTCTGTTAGAGACTTGCGAAAAGGATCCAAATAATGAACATATATGGCCCTTACTCAAATAGGAAGGCTTTTTGGGAAAATGTTGGGGGACATGGCATTTTAGATTTTTAAAGTATTATAATTGTAGGTAACATCAATTTTACTATGGCCTATAGTGAATGTTGGGGATTGAAGGTAAGACTGGATCCATTGGACAACTATTTGAAATCCCCCTTTGATAGGAAGCACCTTCAGGACATTGTCCATCCCATATTGTGTCTGACATGGAGGAATGGCAGAGACAGAGGGGAAGGAACTATTGGGTTGTGTTATATTCTTTCCACAACTAGCCCACGTAGTTAATCGGGGAGTTAGAAGGGCGGCGGAGCCCCCCCTGTTATGCTAATTGCATAGTGAGGTGGGGGGGAACAGGGGGTTTGAGGGGTGCAGGTAACCCCACTCTATGAGGTTCGGGGTAGCGCCGTGGAAAATTTTGTTTTTGGCCCCTATATTAGGTTGGGTGGACCTACCTATGGTTTTATGCATGATTTTTCACACTTGGTTCTGGACGTGATGGTTTTCGGTCTATGGTTTTCGACGTGATGGTTTTTGGTCCATGGTATTGGATGCTTCGGCATGTATAAATATGTATTGTAACATTGAAAGGAGCATAATGAAAAATCAAGTTGGTAGTCCCAGTTTTTGGATCTAGGGAAAATATCTGTGTATATGTGTTTTATGTATTATACTCTCACATTGTTTATTTTTTATGTTTTAGAATTCATATGCAGGTAATTTCTGTATGGGGTTAAAACCTACATTTGGTATTAGAGCTATTTTGGCTTCAAGGGGATGCCTTTGTTGCTGAGGGATTTTGCTTGGGCCTGTGGTAGACCCTGTTCAGTGGGAGATCTGCGAGATTGATTTTGGTGGTGAAAGAAGATGGCGAGCAGTGGAAAGATAGAGATCGAAAAATTTAATGGTTAGAGTTTTGAGTTGTGGAAACTCAAGATGAAAGATTTGTTGGTGGATAAATATCAGTGGATCATGGTAGATCTGGGAACTAAACCAACGCGAGTGTCTGATGAAGAATGGAAGAAGTTGGATTGGAAGGAAAATAACAAAATATGATTGTGTGTCTTAGATTCATTATTGTTGAATGTATCAGGGGAAGCTACTGCAAAGGCTTTATGGGACAAGTTAGGGACTTTGTACCAATCTAAGTCTTTGGTGACTAAACTATTCCTACAAAAAAAATTGTATAACTTGAGGATGAAATATTGAGACTCAGTGAGAGAGAATCTGAACGCATTTAACATTGTGGTAAGTTAGTTATTGTATGTTGATATTAAAATTTCAGATGAAGATAAGTGCATCAGTTTGTTGTGTTCTCTACCAGATTCATGGGACAGTCTGGTTACTGTAATATGTAGCAATGCAACTGCCTTGCAGTTTGATGAAATAGGCTCATCCTTGCTACTGGAGGAGATGAGACAAAAAAATATGGAGAGCCAAAATGATGATGCCTTGTCTGTACGAGGACAGTCCCAAAACAGAAACAAAAATAAATCATCGAGTGGGAGATCTAAATTTGCAAGAAAACTTGTAAAGGTGGTTTGATGGAAATGTGGAAAGGAATGGAACTACAAAAGGGACTATAAATCTAAAGCTCCTAACAAAGGAAAGGGATCTGTTGATGCTCCTTTTGCAGAGGTGAAAACCACCACAGATGAAGGTGGGGATCTATACTTGGCTTCTTCAAGTACACATGTAGATCATGAGGCATGGTTGATTGACTCAGGTGCATCCTTTCACTTCACTCCCTATAGATAGTGGTTATGTGAGTATGAGAAATATGATGGTGGTGAAGTCTTCTTGGGGAATGACAGAAAGGCTAGAATCATTGGTCATGGAAAAGTAAAGTTAAAGTTGCTAGGTGGAAGTGTTAGAACACTTCCAGGTGCTCTGCATATTTATGCATTGGCTAGAAATTTGAATTCTGTAAGCATGTTGGATGATGCAGGTGTAAAAATAGTGTTTGAGGAGGATACTTGGAAGATGGTTTGGGGAGCATTAGAATTGATGTGGGAAGTTTGGATTGGAACTTTGTACAAGCTGCAAGGTAACATTATTGTTGATGGGTGCAATAGCTCTGTGGTTCCTAAAAGTGGAGCATAAAATCCAGTGGTCTCTATAGAGAAGACCATGTTGTAGCATCAAATGCTTGGACATATTGGAGAGAAGGGCCTTTGAATACTTTATGGTAAAGGTATGGTAGAAGGTATGAGTAATAGCTCTCTAGATTTTGATTTCTGTGAAAATTGTGTATATGGGCAACAAAATCGGGTAAGTTTATCCTCTGGTGGTAAGAGGGCAAAACAAATATTAGAACTTGTGTAGAGTGATGTGTTTGGACCTGTGAAGGTTCCATCACTGGGTCAGCCTATGTCCTATGTATCATTTATAGATGAATACTCAAGGAATACATGGATATATTTCCTTAAGAGGAAATCTGAAGTCTTTGATAGGTTTAGAGAATTTAAGGATCTAGTGGAAAACTAGACAGAGAAGAAGATAAAAGTGTTGAGGACAGATAATGGTGGAGAGTTCTGCGGTAAGGAATTTGAAGAATTCTGTAAGAAGTGTGGTATAGCATGACAGAAGACTACTCCATACACACTTGAGCAAAATGGAGTTGCAGAAAGAATGAACAAGGCATTGATGGAAAGTGAAAAAAGCATGCTCAGTGGTGCCGGGTTAGGACAAGAATTCTGGCAGAGGTAGTGGAGAGAACATGCCACATGGCCAACAGATCACCTTCATCAGCATTGGAGGATAAGACTCCACAAGAGGTATGGACTTGTAGGAAACCCTCTCTTTCACATCTGAGGGTATTTGGATTTGATGCATATGTACATGTTCCAAAGGAGAAATGAGCCAAGTTGGATAGTAAATCTGAAAAGTGCATCTTTATTGGGTATAAGGATGGTCTAAAGGGTTATAAGCTTTGGAACCCAGTAACAAGGAAGGTTGTGTACAGCCAAGATGTGGTGTTCATAGAGGTAAAAGATGTTATGAAACATGAAGTCCAACCAAAGGAACATTAGAAGATACAGTTTGAGCTTAAGGACAAAGAATGAAACTTTACAATAGAGGAGGAATCAGAAGATGGAGAGCCACAAACTTCGGGTGTGAGAAGATTAGTTTGAGAAAGAAGGCATCCAGAAAGGTATAGTTCATCTGCTTTCTATTCAAATTTTTCTTTATCTATTATCGACGATGATCCAAGAACTGTGAAGGAAGCAGTGGATTCAGAGGATGGCAAACTCTAGAAATAGGCCATGGTTGATGAAATGACATCTTTGCACAAAAATGAGGCCTGGGATCTAGTGGAGTTGTCGGCTGGAAGGAAACCCATTGGCAACAAATGGATGTTCAAGAAGAAGACAAATGAAGAAGGATAGGTGGAGAAATAGAAAGCTCAGTTGGTAGCAAAAGGTTATTCCCAGGTGCTAGGAATTGATTTTGGTGATATTTTTTCTCCTGTTGCTAAGGTAACTTCTATTAGATTACTTTTATCTATTGTCATTGATTTTGATTTTGAGGTAGAACAGATGGATGTGAAGACAACATTTCTTCACGGGGATTTGGAAGAGGAAATATACATGAAACAGCTTGAAGTTTTTGTGGTGAAGGGTAAGAATGAACTGGTATGCAAGTTAAAGAAGTCTATGTATGGGTTAAAAAAGTCGCCAAGGATGTGGTATCAAATATTTGATATATTTATATCGGGACTTAGCTTCACCAGAAGCAAAGAAAATCACTGTGTGTATTTTAAATTAATTCATGACCTTGTTATTTATCTGGTCTGGTATGTGGATGATACGTTGCTAGTTGGAAATGACAAAGAAACTATCTAGGATTTGAAGACCCAATTGTCCTCCAAATTTGACATGAAAGATCTTGGTGCTGCAAACTATATTTTGGGCATGGAAATTAAAAGAGATTAGACAAAGAGGAAGCTCTGGTTAAACCACAGGAAGTATGTCAAGACAATATTGCAAAGGTTTAATATGCAGGATAGTAAACCAGTCAAGGTTCCTGTTCCTGTAGGTGTAAATTTATCTACTGAACAATGTCCCAAGACACAAGTAGAGGAAGAGAACATATCCCATGTTCCATATGCAAGTGCAGTTGATGGGTTGACGTATGAGATGGTCTGTACTAGACTAGACATTGCACATGTAATGGGAGTATTGAGAAAGTCTATGTCAAAACCAGAGAAGGAGCATTAGACAACATTGAAGTGGGCTTTCAAGTATTTACATGGCATTAGTGATTATGGTTTGTGCTACCAAGGAAGACTAGCATTGGACAGAGTGTTGGATATTCATGGATTTGTTGATGCAGACTAGGCTAGAGATCTGGATCAAAGAATATCTACAGGTGGGTATGTGTTTAACCAATTTGGAGGTGCAGTCAGTTGGATGAGCAAGAAACAATATGTAGTGGCACTATCAAATATAGAGGCAGAATACATGGTAGCCACTCATGCAAGCAAGGAAGTAGTTTGGTTTCATATATTGTGTTCAAGTATAGGGTTAGTACAGGGAGCTATAAGGATAGACCGTGACAGCCAAAGTGCAATTTTCTTCGCAAAGAACCATGCATATCATTCAAAAACAACACACATTGATGTTCAGTATCACCTTGTGAGGGATATAATAGAAGACAAAAAGGTGTCGCTGGTAAGGGTGGACACTTTGAACAATACTGCAGATGCATTGACAAAATCTGTGAGCTCTAAGAAGTTCTCTTGGTGTAGAGAAATAATGGTCATTGTAGGGCTAGATAAATGACTAAGCTTTGTTGTGCCCCCCTGTGGAAAGAAAGTAAAAAGTGGGAGAATGTTGGGTTGTGTTATATTCTTTCCAAGACTAGCCCACATAGTTAATTGGGGGGTTAGAAGGGGGGGTCATAGGGGGTTTGAGGGGTGGAGGTAGCCACCTATAAGGTTGGGCAGACCTACCTATGGTTTTGTGCATGATTTTTCACACATGGTTCAAGACGTCATGGTTTTCAGTCCATGGTTTTGAACGCGCTAGTTTTCGGTCCATGGTATTGGATGCTTCAGAATGTATAATTATGTATTGTAACATTGAAAGGAACATAATTAAAGATCAAGCTGGTAGTCTCGGTTTTGCGATCTAGACGAAAATATCTGTGTATATGTGGTTTATGTGTTATGGTATTGCATTGTTTATTTTATTTGTTTTAGAATTCGTATGCAGGTAATTTCTGTATGGAGTTAAAACCTACACAAATTGCTAAAAGACTAGAAATATTTCTAGTTCACTCATCCTTGTCAACCTAAACAAATGTCGTGGAATCCACCTCCTTCTTTCTGTGGCCTTAAACAATCAGGGTATTATGCTATAATGGAGGGGAAAAGGGGAACATAATCCTCTTCCTTTTAAATTTAATCATCATTGGATTCAAGAGAATGATTTTAGGGATCTAGTTACCAATTATTGGAATCTTCTGATTGGCCCTCCAAATCAATCGAATAGGAAGCCTCCTATAAAAATATTAAGGGGATAAAGTCTAAATTCATGGATTTGTAGGTTTAAAGAGGAATAAAAGACAGAGTTGAGAAAATTTGAAGATGAGGTGGCATTGTTTATGGACCCTTCTTTGGTGGATTTCTTCTCAGGTTGGAAAAAGGACTTGGTGTTGGAGCTGATTAGAAAAAAAAATCCTTACGGCCTAGAAGGAGGAGCGGAGGTTTAAAAGTAGGGTTGCATGGATTAAAGGTGGGGATAAAAATACAAAATTCTTCCACCAAGATGCTTCCAAGGGAAATGCTATTAATACAATATGGAAAATTAGGGATGCGAAAGGTCGTACCTTTACTTCCCTCAAGGACATAAACTGAGGCATTCAGATTATTCAATAGTCAATATAAAGAGCAGGGGGGTGACTACTTTAATGAGAAGATGGACTTGGATAGCCTTTATCCTGTTGTTGTTAATGATGAAAATATAGATATGATGGACTCACCTGTCAAATAAGAGGATCTTGTTGATTAATTGAAGGATACATACATTGATAAAGTGATTGATATTGGTATAGTTACTTGTTGGCTTGATGGGGTTTGACCCAGGTTCAGAGTTATTTAGACAAACAAATCCCTACACTACTGGCCCTCTCGACATCAGCCCATGGAGCATAGATTGAAGTCTCACTCGAAGTAGTATGGGGGGATGTTGGAACCAAGTTTCCACACCCTTGAGATGTCTAAGGTGTCGATTTAGTCCAACTGTGCCTACCTTCGTGCAAGTCACTTCATGCAATGTTCTGATCTGCGATACCTTCACGATTTGCTATAATTGTCCTTTACGTATCCCTAATTAGGGGCTGAGGTGATTTCGCGTTGCTATTGTAGTGATATATGTTATTTCCCCAAGATACACTGCATATCTTACTTATCCCCTTATAGATGTTGGTCAACTTCACGTAAATAGATACTTTAACTCACATTCACATAATCTACATAGTTATATATCTTTGTGCATCATATAAACAAGATAAATGCAATTTACACCTAATATATTCGATGCAGAAAACAAGAAATAAATACATAGAATTGATGTAAAAGTTCTCTTTATTAATGCTTCAACATTTACAGACTTGACTCGCTCTATGCACTCAGATACAGGCCTCTACGCACTCAGTTGCAGACTATTATGCCTCTGTGCACTCAGCTGCAGAGCCTTGTCCTACTCTACGATCCAAAGACTTGATTTTACACTACAGATAAGCATCAACACTTCATCCTTAGATCCCTTCATTTCATTGATTCTTTTACAACTTAGAGCCTCGCTCTATTTATACAATTCCATCATCTGCAAACTATGGGTAGATCTCTTTAGCTGACATTACATTTAAAGTTAAGGGCAGACAACCCTTTGACTCATTTACAAGCTACGTGCTCCATGCACACAAAATGTGGAGCTTTTACATCAAAGATACAATTTATGACCAAAATCTGGGCTCTAAGCCTCAAAACATTCCGTGGGGGATCCAGCGCCGAACAGACCCCCAACACAAACATTGTGACTCACCCTTGAGTCACTCTATAGGTGCAGAGATCTTTGTGTGAAGACATCCCAACTCTTCCTGGACTACTGCAAGATCAGCAACGCACTAAGTGGCTGCCTGCTGCACTTCCTAGACGCATTGTTCAGAGACCGCAATATCTGAACTACTTCCCTAAATCTGTTCCTTCATTCCCTGCATATACACGAGCTTTTCTTCAATTGAGGAGGTAATTATGAATGCCTCATCAATCCATGGTTGTACGCATGCCTTCAAAACAACTTCCTTATGTCATGCAACATCTACTTGTTCCTTGAGTGCTTTTGCCTGTTGCATCCACACGAGCCTTTATTTCTGAGCATTGTATGTTCAAGTCCTCCTGTAGAGTGGTGAGGACCTCGAACAACTCTTCAAATAACTTAGTAGAGTCCCTCACTACACTGTTGATCTCCATTATTTTTGTTGTAATGGCATTGGCGCGTTCTTCCTTCACCTCTGGTGGAGTTGAAGGCTGCGCCTTCAAATAGATCTCTGTTATTTGAAGGTTCAGCTGTAGATGAACCTTGGCCATATCTTCCCTCACCTCATGCACCGCTACTATGAGTTTTCAGATGCACGCCTATATGGGGTCTTCTGTTGGGATGGCCAACTCCGGGACCATCTAGCAGGCGTCCTCAACCACCTACACAATCTATCAGTTATGTGCCACTACCTCATCATGTTGCAAGCTCAACTGTTCCATATTGATTCGTTGCTCGCTCATGACCTAGAGCGTATGACCTTCCTTGGCTCCTTGTTATTTAGTCACTCTGTCCAATAGAACATAGAGGGTCTCCCAAGGGACCGGAGCCATATTTATTCCAACTCCCTTCGATGCACTGACCATAGGCCTGTCGGCCTCATTTTCTGTAACCAGTGCTCCTTCATGCACCACTATAGTGTTGGACATGTGGGTGTGGAGCATTTCCTCACCCACAGCCATACCTACTGCGAGGCTGGTTGATAGAGTACTAGCCTGTCGAGTGTGCACCTGCAACTCCTATATCTATCCCTGAAGGCCCCCCAACACCATCTGGTTTTCCTCCGTGAATTGTTGGAGGGCCTTCGCGGTGACGTCACGCACCATCTACCCAACGTCATGGAGATTCCCCTCAGTGAGGGTGATTGGGTCAAAAGAAGTCTTTGAGGCCTTCGACTTCTTCCGCAACCCCACCTGTTAGTTTTAGTATTTCACACTACCATAAGCGAACAAAATCTGCTCTTTTGCATTTCATAGTAGGAGTCCCATACTGATGAGTTTGCATTCCATTATGTCACTGATTCACTGTTGATAGAGTTTTCTTCAAATTTTTCCCTCATGATCTGTACTTGCTGATCCTCTTCCATATATTTCAGTCATGTCTCATGTTCACTTTGCAATTAATTTCATTAGGCCTTAGGGTTTCGTCTCATTAGGTTTTAGGGTCCCAGCACGGTCAAAATTTGATGATTACATGCCAATAATGATCAGCAAGGACATGAGGTGGCCAATAATTACTACTTCTCCTAAGCATCTAATGATGTTGCCAATCACCTGCCATTACAAAAGTCAAGTCATCATGAGCACCAATTCACCTGCAAAAGCAAAAGAGAAACACGCACTAAAACCCTAAATTCCTTTCCCACTGAGCTAGGGTTGGCTATGGGAGCAGATATATCTAAGTAGAGGAGGCATGAGATATTTCAGAAGCTATGAGGCCATTTCATATCATCAAACATCAGGTCTCCATCATTTGTTGAGAAGTCATTCCAAGGAACAAGCCATTCATTACACATAAGGGACAATTTTTCTTCAAACTATGTTTCTGAGAAAGAAAAGATGAATTTGATAAAAGTGAAAGAGGTTTTTGTCCATCATTGACCCAAGAAAAAAAACCTCTTTCATTTTTTGCACAGGTTTCATGGTTGGGGAAAACTGTCAAAAACATCATTTGCTTGAGGAGGGTTAATGCACCTCTAGAGTGATCCTGGGAAACTCAATATCTCTCCTAGCTAGGTTGACCAAATGACTTTCTTGATAATTCAAATGATATGTAGACAACATTATCTTTCCAATTATCTATCATGAGCTCAATTTTAAGTTGAGGAACACCTTCACAAGTTGACCACAACAGCACTCTGCATTTAGGCAACCTCATTCTGCACATTTTGACTAGTCTTTGGAGATTGGACATTTGATAGGGAAAATTAAGACGAAATTGAAATATTCAAGATGTTCTGAAAATTATACTCGACACGATTTCCAATGAGCTATCACATGCCCAATTTGGAAACAAGGAAGGCCTCCAAAAGTTGCCTGCAAAAGGCGCTGCGATTGAGAGGGTGGTGTTACGCTTTGAGGGCAATGCTGTGCTTTGAGGCAAAATTTCCAGTGCAAAAAATAACTGGCACTGTGCTTTGAGGGAGGCACTACACTTCTATAGGGTGGCATTGTGCTTTGGCAAAAAAAGCTAAAAGTCACTCCAAACTTCAAATTTCCTCCAATTTCATGTTTTGCAAGTAAGTACTCCCTCCTATACAGTGCCTATATTGCACATCTCATGTTTCGAACCTCTCCTCCATTCTTATTGCTAAACCCTAATCCTCCTCCATAAAACCCTAATCTCTTTGTTCATTTCACTAAAACCATAATACTCCTCCATAAAACCCTAATATCTTGTTCATTTCATTAAAACACTAATCTCTTTGTCCATTTCACTATTTAGCTTCAAAACTCAAGCCTTTCACTTATCATTTCCTCCATCCTCACCTACTTTTCATCACTTATATTTCAGTCCCATAAACCCTCCTTTCACCCTTACAATTTTTTTACTAACCACATACATTCACTCATAAACCCTAGGGCATACCCTTCACACCATTTACATTGTCCCATCTACATTGTCAACATTTGTGCAATTAAACAGTTAGTTCAATGGACAAAGGAAGTGATTCTAACTATGATGAAAATATAGATAGGCCTTCAACTCATGTGGAAATAGGAGATGAACACCAAGAGACAAAAAATACTGAGATACCAATGTTATTGACATATCAAAGAGGGTCAAGGAAGTTGTTTGCAGCTTCTAGGCAGGTGTTTATTCCACAAGGTGTGGAAGGGGCTTTTCCTTCTTCATCAGCAAAATAGGTACAGGTTGAGCAGCTGAGAAAAGGTAACAAGAAGATACTAGAGGATGACTTGGATGATGACCAAGGAGGGAATTTCAGTTAGAAGAGCATGATGATGAGCCACAACACCATACCCATCATGGAGTAGAGATCATTGATTTAGAAAGCCAAGATGAAACTATAGCTCAAAACATGCTTATGATGGAAGAGGATGCACATATTCGAATGTTGATGGACACTATAGCAAAGGGTAGATATATCATCACATATTTAGAGTAGGAGAATAAACAGCTGAATGCTAAGCAGATCCTCATGGAACTTGGAATTCTGAAGATGAAGAGGCAAAGTGACAGAGGTTCATGTCACTTTGACTTCCATTGAGCAAGAGATTGAAAATGATAGGGAAACATGGATTGAGAGGGTCAAAATACCTCTTGAAGGACTAGTTGATAAGGCCAACAGGGATAAGAAGATGCTCCAACACATGGCCTACCATTACATGAGCCACAACAAAATCTACAATATGAGGATTAGGAAGCTAAAAGTCAGGTTGAGGAGAGCCTTAGAGGGCACGAAAGAGCAAGATATGTTTGAAATGTTGGTTTAAACCTCACTAGCCCATCGAAGCAGCTGATGGTGGTGTCCCGCGCCAAATTTGGGCAAGTTTTGGATTTTTTTTTCATTTTTCAAATTTTGAAATTGAACACAAAAAACTGGCCGGGAAGTGCAACACCACCAGTGCTGCGCTTTTTCCTAGAGAATTTGATGGAGAAAAAGTTTATATTTTTGGATTCAGCATGATGATAGCATACACCTTGGAAATTTTTAGAAGTTTTGGAGCAAATTTGGGTCACCAAAAGGTCCAAAAACTACCAAAAAGTCACCTCTTTGCCTCTTTTTGGACACAGAGAAGCAGTCTTGGGAGATTCATGTTTTGAGGGAGCAAATGACCACCAAATTAAAAAATTCTAGTTGTTTTGGAAACAAGACTTCAAGAGATTTCTAATGAGCTATCTTTTTCTCAATTTGATTCAGGGGAAGGCATCCAAAAATAGGTGGAAAGTGGCGCTATGCTTTTGACCAGTGGATCTGCGCTTTTGACTAGTTTGCCCAAAAAATCAAAATTTCACCTAGTTTGACTGTGGACTTGTTTCCTCTCCCCTCACGAATGATTTTAATCATTTAGTTAATGACATGGCATGTAAATTTGATGATAAAATAATTTTAGAAGGTATATTCATTAGTTAGAGGTGGTTTTGAGGCTAATGAATCAGTTTCCCTACTTATAGAGGCAAGTTGTTTGACTTCCTATATTCTAGATCTTAGTTGGGAAATGGTTGAAATTGCCCCTCTTCTCATGGATTTTACCCATGATGCTTAGGACGAGTAGTTTCAATGTCTATAGTATGTATTTTCTTTCTCATTTTTAAGGGTTGGAATCACTTGGATGCTTTGAACAATATTGTACATCATTGTAAGCAGTTTGGCAAGGAAATTAATAAGATTTGGAGTTATTTTTATGGGATACATATGGTATGGTGCTTTTTCATAGTTTCTTATTTTTTTATCAGTTGTTTAAATGTTTTATGTGTACCATCATCTATTTCACTGCTTCTAACTGAATGATATCAAGATAGATAGGTAGAATTCATTGTTTGCAGTGCTCTACCTTGGGAAACCATTCAATGTTCTATGTTTTCTGCTCTTTAAGAAGGATACATGATCTTTACATGCCCTCCTCAGATCCTCACCAGTCTTAGACTTCTCACCTCACTCAATTTCAAGTGCTAAAGCCTATACCTACTTTCCCCATAGAACACCCTGCATTCTAAACTAATTTCCTGGACCTAAAACTGCCTAGCTCCATTTGATCCACAAACACCAACAAATTCAATCAAAACCTTTCGAGCTACTATAGCTAGCCTGAAATCCCATCAAATTCAGTCATTTTGACTAAGATCCGTAAAGGAGAGAGCCCTCTCCTGACCTGGTAGGGCTAGCTACCAGGTTAAGCTTGGTTTGTGGTTACCCTAGAATTGCTTCAATTCAACTTGAGGCAAATCTAGGTGCTAACACCACTTTCTCTCTCAGGCATTGTCCCTTTAATTGTGTGGATGCTGTCTATGGGTCCGTGCCACCTTCCTCTATTTCTATCTCTTGTTCATGAGAAGGCAACTTTTCTCCCTTGCACTCCTTCTTGACTACCTTCTATTGTTCTTTTGCTACCTTTGCAATGTCCTGTGTCTCCTGTGCCTTGGCTATTGCTGCTTCATTCCTTCTCTTCTATGCCAACTACACCATATGTCGCTTTGCCTCCTTGTTCTTCCTTTGTGCAGTGAACTTCTCTACTTCCACCACGGAGTTGGTAGGAGTGTGCCACTCCAGTGGCTACGACTCAAGGATAGTGAATATGACATCATCCATCGCCATATAAGGTAACTCATTCCATGCCTTTGTGGGGTCCTTCCTCACCCTAATGTACACGTGATGAAAGTCCACCCTGATCTTCATGAAGCTCTGCAGATAGCTATAGACAGTGGGCAATAACCATGGCTTGTGGTTAATCCCCATTATGATGTTCATCTCCATAAACACCTAGAATATTTTGTTGCCTCTGATCCTCTACACATCTTTAGTTTCCCACAACTAAGCATACTTCGCTACCTCTAGAAGATCTTACACAATTGTTGGGAACTGGTTGTCCTCGGGAAATTCCCAAGCCACCAACACTATGGACAGTAGAAGCCATGCATAGTGGAAAGTCTTCCCCCACTCCTGCGTCTCGCGACAGTTTTCCATGAACTCTCTGCACAAGTAACCCACCTAGTTAAACTGGATCCCCTCTGCATAGTGCATGGCAAGTGTAACCACCAACGTGGGCACCTCATCTGTGCGACACTTCTAGATAATTTTCCCGACCAATATTTGCATTGCAACTTTGACCACAGTGTTATTGATACTGGAGATCTCGTACCCTCTCTTTTTCTTCTCCAACTTGAAATTCTTCTTCATGGCCTCCGCGATGGCCAAATCATCACTTTTACCCTCAAATATGTTTGTTGGATCCACCCCTTTACAAGGGAGCCAGATAATTATGTGAATTAGATGATCCATGACAGGGATGGGCTCCAATAGCCAAAAACACCATTCATGCACTAGGCAGAGCAACTACCTGATGACAAAAATAATCAATGGGGTGCGATGGTAATGCGACACCCAGAGCAGGTTTAACAATCCTACTTTCTCTGCTCCTCACAACCACTTATGTGGCTCCAAATCTATGACTCCCGCCGGTGTGTTTTTCTTCTGGTGCATTAGTGACGCGGTTGCCAAATGTGGGAATTTTCGTGGTCCGCGAGATCGCAGTCTTTGAATTTTATAACCGAAACCCATCCCAAGTGCGCTCTGTAAAAAATGGTGTCATCAGGGAGCAACAGAGTCTGGAAAGAGCTCTTGCTCTCATTTAGGTCCATTGGCACCCTTTCTTTCTGTGGGCAACCGGGTCAGAGGGTCTTCACCTTGGGTTTCTTCCTCCATTTCTTCGTCATCCTCCTCTACCAGGATTTATTTAAAGCCTTCTTCCTCCTCATCGGCTTCCAAATTGATCACCTTCATCTTTTCTTCCATGGTGAGCCTCGTCCTTAACGGATTCCTGGGGGACACGTGCATCGGTACCATAGGCTGCTTATATTTCTTAGGTCTGGTTGTGCGCAGCAATTTAGGGATTTCTGCGACTATCTTGATGCTTTCTAGGGCTTCTCCTACTATTATGGCCTATAGAGCCTCCTCAACTGTCATCTTTCGAATATCCATGGCTTCCTCTAGAGTGGCCATATTGTTATTCCACAATTCTCTCAATGGCTCAGGTAAGTGCTCAAACAATGCCTTCGACTTCAAAAGGTCAAACAAATTAGGGTTCATGCATCTTTGGGCACGCAATAGCTCAACTCTCAAATTGCCAACTGTTGTTTGTTGGGAAGCCCTTTGCACTTTATAACACCTTTTGAATTTGAATTCAACCATTCCCCCCACTTTCATTCCATTAATTCTCCCCTGGTGGTAGATTTTCCCAAATCTAGCCCATAAAGTTCACCTTAAATGCCTATCGCTCACTCAATTTGATTTCAAACCAAGCATCACATCATGAAAAGTGATTGTAATGGTCACTTTCCAACCAACCCGTTCAGCAGCACAGTTACCCTCACACTGTCGCGGACCTTGTGATACTTCACTATTGAGCAGAGCCCTAACATCACGTAGCCCCCGGGCATAGTAGTTTATAGTCCTGCACCTCCTTTTAGCTACCTAAAGCACTAAGACTATACTTCCTATGGCTAGTTAGATGGTCAGGCCACCTCTATATGGCTTCAAACAAATAACATTTACCTTCCTTGGGAAAATTTCGCCATTTAATTTTAGCAATTGCACCACACCACCATCTTTGATCTTCTTAATAACATACAATCCCATCTAATGCATTAGGATCTTCCCTAGGAATTTATCAAAATTACTATTCTATAACAACACCAAATCATTCACCTTAAATGTGCACAACTTGATATGTCGATCATTCCAGGTATTTTCGCGCTGCTTTTGTACCGACTGGTGGAATCCAGGGCTCTGCAGTCTGTCATACCTGTGAGCGCTGCTATCCGCAAACTAGGCATGATGTATTCCATTGGCATTATAGCTTATACTCCATAGACAAGCCTAAAAGGTGTTTGTCTCGTCAATTTCTTGCATGTCATCTTATAATCCCATAATACTGTGGGTATGCACAGGTCCCAATTAGCTTGTTGTGCATTACATACCTTTGTCAGCACGTTCTCTAGTACTTCGTTAGATTCTTTTACTGTCCCATTGGCCTATGGGTGATACAATGTGATTTTCTGATGATACACCTGAAATCCTTCTATTAGCGCATTGATTATTTCATTTAGGAAATGTGTACCGTGATCGCTCATCAAGATATTCGGACAACTGAATCGTGTCAGTACATGTTCAAACAAAAACTTCGCAACTGTGCAATCCTTTACTAGCTATGCTTCTACCTAGCGAGTCAAGTATTTTGTTATGGTAATAATATATCTTGCACCTGTCTTTCCTTGAGGTTTGATAGGTCCTACAAAGTCAATCACCCACTTTTCGAAGGGCTGCAATGTCATTTGTAGATTCAAAGGCATCTCATCCCTTTATGATGGCTTACCCATTCTTTGACATACATCACATGCCTTGAAATGTGCTTTTGAATCCTGATGAAGGGTCGGCCACCACAACCCTGTATATAGAATCTTCTATGAAATCTCTCTCCCTGCATAATCTCCTCTCGTGGTGCCCCCATGAGCATCTGTGAGGATGTTGCTTCGCTCAAACTTAGGTACATACCTTCACAGTACCTCATCATTCCCCATTTTATATAGATGGTCTGCAATGATAGAAAAATCTGTTGCATGCACCACTAGTTCCTTCTTCTACTGGATAGAGTATCCTTCTAACGTAGTTCCAGTTGTTAAAAAGTGAATTATAACTTCAAAATGTCCATCCGCTACGCGTACCGCGGAAAGCTATGCGTTAGGTAGTCCTTCCTCCAAACTAGTAGTTTCCTCCCTTGTCTCAATGCGTGATAGGTGATTAGCTCTAGCATTCAATCGTCCAGGCTTCACAACAACTTCAAAAATCATATTCTTGGAACAATAAAAGCCACTTGCATATGCGCCCCCCCAACACAGGCTTATTGACCAAGTATTTCAGCATGGAATGATCTGTATACATCTTGAAGTGTCCCCCTAGCAAGTAGTGCCGATATAACTGGAGCGCATACACCATATTCAGCCCCTCGCATTCAGTGGTGGAATAGTTATTTTCTACTTTAGATAATCCTTGACTCGCAAATGCGATAGGGTGATCCAAGCCTTCTCTTCCATCCTGTGTGAGTACTTCCCCCAGTGCTATACATGACACATCAACATGAACATGAAATTATTTCTTCCAGTTCGGGAAGACAAGAATCGATGCAGTATCCATCTTCTTCTTCAATATATCCAACTTTTTCTTACAGTCATCATCCCAATAGAACATGACATCCTTCTTCAATAGTTTTCCATCGGCATGGTGATCTGGGCATAACTTTTGATAAAATTTCTATAGTACCCCATATGTCTCAAGGTAGCGCACAGTTGTTTCACACTGTGCGGTGCTTCCAAATTCAAAATCACTGTGATTTTAATGGGGTCTACCATCAACCCTTGTTTACAAACCATGTGCTCCAACAGGTTCCCAAAAGGAACGAGGAACATACACTTCTTGAGTTTGAGCATGATTTGGTATCTTCAGCATGTATCTAGCATCAAGCACAAGTTTGCTACATGGCACCTAACTAGCCCAAATACAGTCCAGTCATCAAAATAGACCTCCAAGAACTTATGAATACATTCCCTGAACATTGCAACAATCACGTGCGAAAATATGGATAACACGTTCTTCAGTCCAAATGGAATGATAGTGTATTGAAAGAAACCCCACTCAGTGGTGAAGGTTGTCTTGCTCCTATCCTCTGGCGCGATTCTGATCTGGTAGTATACTGAGAACCTATGAGTGAAGGAATATGCTTCCTGACTGCCTACATTGTCCAACACCTTATCTATGAATGGAGTTGGGAATGGATCATGTACACATGCATCATTCAACGTTTTTAGATCCACGCATATTCTTATTTCATCCTTTTGCTTCTTTTCCTGTACCACCATTGGGCTTACCCAATCGGATTCCTCCATAGGCTCAATGATGTCGACTATGAGCATCTTGTCTAATTCTATGTGGACCTTCTCCTTGTATTTCAGATTTAAACGATACAACCTCTGCTTAACTGGCTTCACGTCAGGTTTTAACGTGATCTTCATTAACCCTAAATCTTCGATTATTCCCTTCAAATCCGTAAACTTGGTTGGGAATAATTCTGGATACTCGCGGAGTAATTCAGAGACCTTATCCACTATCAGGGTGTCTCAATAGTCCCTAATCTTCACGAATTTAGGTTCTGCCTCAGTACCAATATTCACCTGCTTAGTCTTCACTGGCACGGTTATGTCAGGGTTCTCAAGTTGTGGTCCTTGAACCTTGGATTTGTCTTCTGTCTCTAGAATATTAATATTCCACAAGTCTTCATCCTCTTCCTCAATAGCTACATTATAACACTCTAGTGCGCAACTTAGCTGAGCAGCCTATTTAGGCTTAATCAACTCTACCGGCTCATATGGAATCCTAAAGATGCATGCTTTTACCTCTTGTAGCGCTTCATCAATACTGTCCCACACATCCTCAAAACTAAAGGTCATCACAAACCCTTCATGCAGGACATCCTATTCACCGGTCTCGTGATGGAGCTCTGTTTCTATATACTAGTTCATTGGTATAACATCCAGGGTATGACAGAACAAGTGCACCCACTCAAGTTGTGGCTTTCCCCAATAGGCCTGCATCCACTTGGCCATATGCGTGTGCAGATCATCTTACCCATCTGTTGTGGCCACCAACAACCCCCCTCTTTATATAGTGTTATTGCTAACACTAAATAAGTGGGGCCCTTAGTCAAAAATCTAAAAAGAATCACTTAGTGCTTATACTTCTTTTTGGATAAATCTTACCATCATGGACTTAGGAAAATACCTTTGAAAAATCTAAAAATCTTAAGTTTCATGATAAAGGAGGTAAAGTCACTCCTTAAGAAATATCGCATCGCGCAAAAAATGATAGGATACCTTCTTATGAGCTAAAAAATGCGAGATTGCGATGCGAAACTCCATCGCATCGCATGCATCAATGAGCACTCACATTGCAAAACCTCAAAATCACCGATACGCGATATCGCATATCACATATCGCAAAAACACATAAAATACACATAATGATTAAATGATCTTGCGATATTGCGATCATGCGATCTTACGATCTTGCGATGCAGTGATAATGCAATGCAGCGAAAATTGCGATAATACGATGCTGTGATCTGCAATACTTTGATGTAAACCGAAAAATCATTCCATCACAGATTTTCCTGGCTCAATATTCAAGAAAAAGCTTTTTCCATAAACCAATAACTAGTCACGCGTTTTAATGATAATTAATGAGTTATGTGCTAGTTGTTAATAAAATATTGTTTTGTGTTTATCAAGGAGCCAGTTCACGTAAGGTGGCATGTTTTTGTATATCTTTGGCATTTAAAGCTTTCCTGTAATTATTTTTATCATTACTTTCACCTCATTTGTAAACTGCAGGAGTGAAGAACAAAAGGTTATACAAGACAGTATGCAGGATACTATGAGGAAGAAAGGCATGAGTCCAATTTCCATCTGGGAAGGTGCACATAATCTTCTTGGGAAAGAAAATCCTAAGGTAATGGGATTTGCAGCTACTACAGGCCCATCAAGGTCGGCTGGAACATCAGTTACAGAGTTAGCTCATTCATTCCTACATTGGAAAGCAGTAAGGCCCCAAATTCGCACATACACGGATAGTGTTGATGACAGAGATGAAAAGTTTAAGACTCAGGTCAAGAGCTTACAGAATCATTATCTTCACAAAGTTTGAGCTTTATATCTCCCAAAAGGCGCAAAAGGCGAAAAACGCATCAAGGAAGCCCGAATCAAGAAACATAGGCAGTTTACGATGCATGATTAGCACCTAGCGCTAATCGCACATCGCTGAGAAAATTGCTCAAAAAGGAAAGCTTCCAATTTCTCAGTTATCTGCAAACCCAAAAAAATTGCGAGAGGCCATGCTAGAAACATAAAGCTAAAGAAAAGGCAGAAGCAATTTCAAGGTTAATCAAGTTAAATTGGGAATAATACTGGGCATACATGGTAAAGTCACATAGTCAGCGGATGATTCCCAAATACGTCATCGATTCTGCCGAGAAGATGGCGCCAGATATTGCTAATTCCATTTCACAGCACAATTATAAGATGAAGTCAGTCGACCGACTCTTCTCAGGCAATGTTGAATGCTTGCGATATTAAGGGGCAAATACAAAAACAATTAGATGTTATATTTAATTTTAAAAATAATTTTTTTTTTTTGAAAAAGGACGGTCATTTAAACCGCATCCTGAATTTTTGTAATAAGTTATTCTTAGTTTTAGTTAGTAGTATTTAAACCTTTCTCATGCATTTAGAGAAGGGTCCAGAAATTTGTCAAAAACTTGTCCTCAGAACATGCACTTTTTCACCCTCTGAGGAGGTTTTGATGAATGAATGTAATAGGATTTGTTGATGTTTGAATTTAATATCTGCTACTGATGTTGCACTTCTGTACTCTTAGTGGATGTTAGATCAAAGAGAGATAAATCATTGTCGCTTGAAGCTCATGAGTAGGACTAGTTATAAATGGTACTTTTATCTCTTAACCATTTCTTCTTATGTGTTAAAGTGATATTCAGTTTTAGTTGTTTATATATTAATATGTGAATGCCTGAGTTATCATTTTGCACTTTTGTACGGTGATAGCTATTTATTTATGATTAATGTATGAATAGCTCATTATGCGATATGTTTTTCACAACTGTTTCGTCTAAATTTTTATACGAAGTGATTCATTTTTATTGAATTTTTTTCTCATAATAGCTGAATGATCTTTATTACCAGTTGTTATTTGAAATCTTTTTAGATCGCATAATAGAAGAATTACACCCCGGGTTAGTATAGACTTAGATGTTTTCTGCTTATTAGAATACAATAGCATAGCACTAGATTAAAGTTAGAATTAGAAAATCTTAATTAGGAATCATTAGATCAGAAACATCAAATTCTACACACACACACTCACAAATTGGGAAACTGGTCCCATATCCCCAGTCGGACCCGCTATACCAAACGGATAAGGAG
This sequence comes from Pinus taeda, assembly GCA_000404065.3. Lineage (NCBI taxonomy): Eukaryota > Viridiplantae > Streptophyta > Pinopsida > Pinales > Pinaceae > Pinus > Pinus taeda. The sequence continues at coordinate 23,352 of APFE031634471.1, forward strand.
CTGCCAACTAATGTCCAGACCTGGCAGGTATCCCCCTTATTGTAGACCCGATTTTCGGGGCTTTAACACCATCATACTTATTTGTCAGTCACACCGCAGGCTTCCCAAATTGTAAGCGCATCATTCCCCTTACACTCACACCAATCATCAAAGCTCCCTTTTTGTGTACCCCACCACCTCATGGGTGTAGCACGCAGTATCTAACCCATGCCTTGGAAGCATTACTTTTCTGGCTCCTCCCTTTCAAATTTATCCAAGAAGGTATCTACCTCACTTAAGCCATCATAAGTAGGTAGATCTCTCACTTCTTTCGATACGCAACGTAGTGACCTTGTCATCCTATTGAAATTTAGTGTAGTTACCTCATGTAACTGATTCTACCATTGCTCCATTTCCTTGTTTGAATTTGAAGTATAATAACTTTCGTGTTCCCATGCAAGCCGCCCATCCGTGGTGGTATTCACCCAGTCCAAGTTTTGCATTGTTAACTTATAGATGTAGTCCAAATCATCATCGCTTTCATAGTCACGCACCGACTCTCTATAGTGCGATCCTTCAGCAGGGTCCAAGGGTATAACTACGTGTAGAGACTTTTCAAAAATCATCTTGTGCTTCTTCAGATTAATCACCCTGTTCATGTCAGTGGCCCAATAAATTCCTAAGTGTGCGGGATAGTGATTACTGACATCACCAATCTCTATCACTTCAAAGTCTGCTAGCACGCTCACTCCCTCAATATCCATAGTGATTCCCTACAATCACCCCATGGGTATTATCTTCTGCTGGTTCGCCATTCACAGCTAAATAGGAGACCGTTGTAGCATAGGTCTCCCCATTTGCTCCCATGTCTACTTCAGTAGAACATTTGCATCTGATCCTAAATCCAGAATTACTTGGTCCATTTCATATTCTCTAATTTGCGCATTGAGCCTCATTTCTCTTCCCGTCCTTTTCTTATGCTTTCCAATATTCTAGACTACGCACGGTTCTCCTAGCATGGTCCCAATGCACCTATTAATGAGTTCCCGTAGTACTTTTATAGCTTTACTGTCGTGCAGTAACTTCATGCATGTTTCTAGGAACATTGTGAGCATAGATGGGTCCATCTCTGGCTCCAGTCTATCTTTCCTTCTTGAAGTGGAGGCATTAGCGAAGCTCTTCTTAGCTTCCATGAAGGTTTCCCCAATGCGCTCTGAATCAAACTCTACTTCTTTCACTGGAGCTTTGTGAATCCAAGTACTATCTTCTGGATGTTTGCCTTTGTCATCTCCCATCACGATTCCACTTCGAAGCATAATGTTCACATTTGGATCTTCCTCATGCGGTTCAGACCTCATCATCTGTAGGCTCTGAGCTAGGGGAGGTAGTAGCACTCCATTGTTGCATATCCTAGCTATCAGCTTAGGACAATATTCTTTCTCATGATCAAACAAGGTGCAATATAAACAAGACGTCTGCATTGGATTCGTACAATTGTAGGCATAATGTCCCGACCCTCCGCAATTCTAGCATATCAACTGACCGCGACCTCTTTTAGGTCCTCCTCCTCCTCAGCCTCATCTGCGCCATTGAAACCTTGTTCACATCACTCCTGCATTCTGGTTTAGGGGCCAGGTTTCAGCCTGAACTCTATAGCTAGGAGTTCTATCCATCATCAACTCATAGCTTCTACAAGTGCGCTCATCGTATCCCACTGATCTACCAAAGTTACTGAACAACTATTGCAAATTCTGTGTGTACTTCCATAACAAATGGCAATTGTCTATAGCATGCTTTCCACCTATTTGGAAAATCATGCACCACAAAGGAGGCATCGCGCTTGGTCTTGGTTGCACTTATGTCTTGTTGACATGATGAATTTTAGCTATGCCAACAAGGGGAACTAACCCAATTGTAGGCCCCAATTAGATCTGCTTTCTTTTGGAGTGGCTAGTTCAAACGGGTTTTAAAGGATCCTGTGAACAGTTATAGGTGTTGAAAGTTTGCTCCCTGAAGGAAGACTTCAATTAAACCAACAAGAGAAATAAATAACCTATATATATTAAGTCCTATCTATACTAATCTTAACTATTCTAATCTATCCTGCAGTAGCATAAAAAAAGAGATTAAACATCATGCATAGATTCCAAGTCCAAATGAATCAATTATTGAGTTCACAGATGAACAAGGTTGTATTAAAGCATAATTGCAATCTAATTGCTCACACAGGAATGCGCATTCATGTTCCTACAAATAAACTTACAACTGATGTTTAAAATAGTTTCAATTCAAGGACTGCTCATGAATTAACTATGATAAAGAATTACATTCAAATAACCAAGGCTAACCATAAGCTATATCATTATCAATATGCACAAAACAAAACACATTTATATTTATTCTAGAGACAACACCTTGATTCCAAACACCTAAAAAAAAGGATCCTTCTTGGCTCAAACAATCTTCTTTATTAGCATAATAAATAAAAAGTTGTTCTGCCCCTAAAAAAGGTCCCCCTCTTCTCTTCGAAGGTAATACTTATGTAGGAGGAAATGACCCTTGGTATTCCTTTAACTTTTCACCTCCCCTTTTCTTTTCAATATACAAATCAGAATGTACAGACGTAGAACAGTCGGTGTAACCGCTGACACGTAAAGGGCATAACTCCTGGAGCACTTCATTTCCTGGGGAAATCAATAGATGCCGATGAAAAGGAGAATGAATGCGTGTCATCTCTTAATGATGAAACTCGAGATAACTTCATTTTCAAAATACACAGGAAATGTGTGGAAACCTGATTGAGAATGCCTAATGCCAGATCTTTAAATAGAACACACCCACTTATATGAACTCTTTGGATCCCCTCATTTGTCTTTTACTCCTCGCCTGCAGAGATAATTAACAGTAGCTTTATGATTATGAAACATATGGTAGAAACGTCTAAGAACAACTCTTTCCATCATTAAAAATTTATAAAATGATAATGCGTAATGAAATCAAAAGGAGCGAGTGTGAAAGAATCAGCCCCTGGTTCAGCCAAGGTTGTGCTATGATCGAGTCACAATCGCACATTGCAACGGGAAATTACATGCAAGATCACCCCTTTCAAATTTTGCTTTGAAAACCCGAACCACAACATTTTATCAAATACACAGGAAAACATGGGAAAACTCGTGGCCGGACCATAAGGCCAGACTTCAAATCTTATACACTTGGATCTATAGTTATTGTTGAATCTACCATATGGTATCGCACCTTATGTATAAGCACTGGACTTTTCCAATTGCAATTTGTGATTGGGGGAAGCAGACCTGAAATATATATGTGTTGTGGTTAGTAATCCCATCGAGTCCACTTATCGCATCGCGCCTTATGTATAAGTGTTGGGCTCCGCTGATTGCGATTTGCAATGGGCTGGACCCGAAATATATATGTGTTGTGATTAATAATACCGACGGATCTTCCATATAAGACTTTCCTTTGAAAACCGAGACCACAACACTTTATTGAAATACACGGGAAAACATAGGAAAATCTGCAGCCGGACCATAAGGCCAGACTTCAAGTATTATGCACTTGAGCATATAATTATCGTCAGGTCCACTCATCGCCCCTTCATATATTGCATGGGCTTCACTTTCATCGACTGTTGATTGCAATTAGCGAAAGGCCGGCCCTGAAAAATATATATGCCATGTTTAATAGTCCTGACAGATCCAATATATTGCGATGCACCTTATGTATAAGCCTTGGACTCCGCCGATTGTGATATGCAATGGATTCCAGACTTGAAATCAATATGTTTTATGGTTAATAATGTCGGCGGGTCTAGTGTATCGTGGTGCACATTGTGTATCAATGTATTGCGATAAGCAAAAAATGTAAGTTATGCATGTTGTATAGTATTTCTATTATCAAAGCATTGATATAGAAATAAGGATGTGATGGGAGGTTTTTAAGGTTGAGTCCATATGAATCCATAGTAAAGAGTGGGGGGTGGTTATATGTGTGGGCATAGGGCACCATGAAGGTTTATGAGGATTGAAAGAGTATTGATGAAGGATATGAATGAAGGGCTAGACTGGGTTATAAATGAATCATGTTGCAAAGATTTATTCAAGGGGGGTCTTGACCATTAGAAATTGAAGATTTGACTCGGCACAGAGTTAAAATCCCTGAGATAAAAACAGATCATTCGGAGAAGTGAAAAATCAAACTTCTAAGGGACCCATTCAAATTTGCTACTAGAGCATGTTTTAATAGGGTGGTGGTTGTGGCCACAACAAATGGCGAATCACTAGGCGAACCAGTTATCTCTATTTCCAAATAACCTTGGATCAATAGAAAGTCAGGGTGTTAATATAAACTTGAAATGCAAACTGTATAGATGGATAGGCATGGGTTCCACTTCAACATTAGTTGCTTCAGGCAGGATGAAGACAAATAGCTTCTACTTACTGATGGGGTTTTGATAGGCATTCTCCAATGGTAGTATTATGGGATCTATTGACCCTCCTTTACCTGTTTCTACTTTCAAAATCCTTTTGGGGCCATCACTAGTTTTTCAGTACCTATTTAGTTGTGTACCTCAGCCCCTTATCGCTCATCAAACTTGATGTAGATATGTTTATCTACACTTTATGTAAGAATTTCAGTTATGGGATTTATTGACCCTCCTCTACCTGTTTCTACTTTCAAAATCCTTTCAGGGCCATCACTGGTTTGTCAATACCTATTTAGGTGTGTACCTCAGCTCCTTATCGCTCATCAAACTTGAGTAGATATGTTTATCTGCACTTTATGTAAGAATTTTAGTGCTATATTTTTGTATGATTGAATGGGGCGCAGTCATGCCATATTTTTAAACTACTTAAGCAAGGTTGGGCTTTCTATGTCAATTGGTACTCTAAGCCTAGCAACACTCCCTACTCCAACCAGCTTCCCAAATAATGTGTCCTTCCAGATTAGCACAAGGAATCGACATTTCATTTTCTTTTAAATAATTCCTTCCAGTTTCAGGCACAAGGACTAGAGCACAATTAGATTTGCCACAAGGTATATGACAGTGAGTTTAGCCCATGAAATGAGGTTTACTTGTAGATGACAGGTATTGAAAAACTTAATGTGGTGAATGGGACCAATTGAGAATAACTGCAAACCTTACAAGTAAGTATAGGCTAAGTCTAAGTGGGATTTTAAAAATGCAGCATTCTGCCATGCCAGTCCAGCTGTGGTTAGACATTTTTTTCATTTTATAAAGATGCCACTACATGCTCTAGGTATCTAGGTTATCAATAGATCCTACCTAGTTCCAAACAGATGCTAATGAATGACTTCGATTTGAATCTTGTAGCTGATTTTGCAGTTCTCATGGGCTCATTGAAAGTTTGTTTGATTTGCAAGGTAGCGATGGATTTAGGATTAACAGACTCATTAACAGGTTAATGAGGGAGGCAAAAGCTAAAGGTGGCGAATGAGAGCAATCTGAAGAGAGTTATAAAAGGTGAAAACGAGACTGGAGGACTTAATCAGTTGGCTGAAAAGGACTGAAATTCAAAATAGAAGGAAAATAAACTTTGCGGAAACAACAAGAATGGAAGCAATGAAAATATAACTAAGCTAACAACAAAATGAATTCTAACCTACTCAGGAGGTAACTACCATGTGGTAGCTACTGGAAGTATCTCTTAAGATGTTGGCCATTAATAGGGAGTTTTTCAGTTTCTCCCTATAAAGTTTCCAGTCTGTAAGATCCTTGACCATTTTTTTCTTCAAATTGGAGCGAGCCCTGCCATAAGAGTTGGAATTTCATGTATTTACCTTTTGGCTCATTCAACCTATCCCATTTCAGGACTAGATCTCATACTTAGTAATATTTATCTCCTGCCAGATGGCGATCAAACCATCTCTTCACAATCATTTGGGTATTTCTAAATTTATTTTTGGCTTTATCTCTCAATTCCTCCAACCTCACCAGTTGGTTGATCCTTTCTTGAAGTAAGGCTGAAGGGGTCCCTCTTGAAGCTTGGGAGAGATGTAAAGAGGGAAGGGTAATGTTGGGAGGCAGGATGGCTTCCTATCCATTGATGAGGAAGTATGGGGATTTTCCTAATGCTACTTTTCGGGTGACCCTATTGGCCCAAAGGGCGTTTGTTAGAGCATTGTGCCAATTCCTCTCATTGTCGGTGACAGATTTATGGATTATGTGGATGAGGTTTTTATTTGAGGAATCTACAACTCCATTTCCCTAGGGGTAATATTTTGACACATACCTTATGTGAATTGATTTATCAATAGAAAATTCAGTCAATTTCAGTGTTGAAAAGTAAGAATCATTGTCAAATATGAGAGCGTGAGGGACACCAAAATTGTTGATAATAAATTTCTCAACAAATGATATTACCTCATCTTTGTTTACCTTATAAACCGGGATGGCTTTGGTCCATCTGGTGAAGTAGTTAGTCATTGTGAGTATATACTTATGCCACTGTGAAGAGTTCGGGGTTATCTCACCTATGACATCTAGGCCCCATTGCTGGAACGGGCGATAAATCATAACGGGACTGAGGGGAATGGATAGCTTTGTTTCTCGTCCTATGATATTTTGACATACCTTGCATTTTTGAGCGTAGGCATGCGAGTCTCTGAACACTGTGGGCCAATAATATCCAATTCTTAATATTTTGTGAGCAGTGGTCTCTCTACCATAGTGACCCCTGTTGGGTTGTCATGTATTTCTTTTAAGACATGATCAGCATCATCCTTTTCCAAACACCTCAGCCTGATTCCATCATAATTTTTTCTGTATAATGTGTCATTGGCCAAGTGATATTGATTATATTTCAGTCTGAGTGCTCTCCTTTGTGATGCATCCATGTGTCCAGGACATGATCCCCGTGTTAGATAAAAACGTATGTCGTAATACCACGACTCAGGATCCAAAATGGCTTCTGATGTTTCACGCTCACATGTCAGTGTCTCATTAATCCATAGGGGATCTTACCTGAATTCTACTTGTGCATTTTGCATGCTCTACACTTTTGGTTCTTTGGACGCCCCTTCTTTATCCACCAAGGCTTCTGCTACTGGCCTACACAATCCCTGCCCTCGAGCTATCTTCGTCAGCCTAATCTCGAGGTCGAATTCTTGAAGTGCAGTTATCCAATTCCCTCTCTGTTCACCCATTTCTTTCTACATGAAGAGGGCTCTTACAGCAAGATGGGGAACTATTAATTTAGTCCCGGCCTTTAATATATAAGGGTGGAAGTGTTTTATAGCTTTAAAAACTGCAAAGCCTTGTTTCTCCACATCTGGGTACTTCAGTTCTGCTCCCTGAAGATTAGAGCTCATATAAGAAATAGGGACTTCATTACCATCATCATTTTTTTGAGTGAGGATTGCGGTATATGAAACATCAGAAGCAAAAGTGTACAAGAAGAATTCCTCGCTGAAATTGGGGCTGACCAATGCAAGAGCTTCTGTGATGGCCTCCTTAATTCACTGAAATGATTTCATAGCTTCATCGCTCCACTTATACACAATGTATTTGTTCATCATTAGCTGCATGGGATGCACTATTTCTTTAAAACTTGAAACAAATTTCCTAACGAAATTGATCTTCTAGAAGAAAGATTTTATTGCCCTTTTATTTGCAGGGGGTTGTATTCTCATGATGGTCTCTATACTTTCAGGATCAATAACAATCCCTTCATTAGAGAGGATATGACCCAGTAGTTTCCCTTTTGTAACTACGAAGACACTCTTCTTGGGATTCAACGATATTCCATATCTTTAGCATCTTTCAAAAATATGTTTTAGGTGATAAATATGATCCCTTTTATGATATGAGTACACAATAATGTCATCCATGTACACTACTACTGATCTGTTAATCAATTTTCGGAAAGATATGTCCATATCTCTCTGGAATGTGGCGTCCGCATTAATAAGTCCAAAAGGCATTTCACAATATGCGTAAGTGCCCGATTTAGTGTTGAAGGTTGTCTTAAGATGATCCCCATTAGATACCAACACTTGATTATATCCTGAAAACCCATCTAATAGGGACAACATTTCAAACCCAAAAATGCATTGAAGAATGTGTTCCATAGAAGGCATAGGATAGTTATCTTTATACGATGCTTTGTTCAAGTTTTTGAAATCGATAGATAGCTTGGTGCTCCATTTTTCTTTTTTACTGGCACGAGATTGGCTACCCAGCGGGTGTGTCTGACCAGAAAAATGATTTTAGCATCCAGCATTTTGTTTAATTCTTTCTTCACCAATGGTTTTAGGCTTCGATGCATCTTACGAAGATTTTGTTGGTAGGGCTTAGCCTCCTTTTCCAAAGGATTTACATGTTGCATAATGTTGGTATCAAAGGTTTTTAAGTTGCCATATGTCTACGCGAAGACGTCCTTGTACTCTTTAAACAACTTAACAAATGCAACCGTTTCTTATGGAGAGAACCCAAGCCCAAATTAACAGTTTTTGGGTCTTCTTTTGTTCCGAGGTTGACCAAATAATACTTCATGGATGAGCTATACGTTTTGCAGTTAGTCGGCTTCTTAAATTTATCATGCAGGTCATACAAGTGCTCCATCTTGACAACTGACTTGGGAATTATATTGGGCTGCTCCTTTTCCTCATCTTTACTCCCATCCATACGCTTTTCATGCTCCTCTTCATCAATGATCACGTTTTTGAATGTCCTTTCGCAATGCAGGAACTCTAGGATTTGTTCATCACCTTCAAACACCTGACAACTCAAGATGTTATCAGGCATGGATGGTCAAAAAATCAATTCAACGTAGTATTTATTCTTGTTTAATCTAAGATCGGGAAAAAGTTTCACAGCCATGCCAACCATCAAATTGACGTCTTGATTTTTCCCTCGAGGTACGTATGTGATATTGAAAGAATAAAAATTGTCAATTAAGCTCCATACCTCATGTTGGTACCTTACCAGGTGTGGCGAATTGCAGTGTATTCTTTTCCTTACCTGGTCCACAATTATCTATGAGTCACCAAAAAATTTAAGATTTTTTACCTTCATATCAATGGATTTTTTCAGGCCCTATAGCAAGCCTTCGTATTCTACCATGTTGTTGGTGCACGTGAACTCCAACTGGCTAGCCATCAGATGTTGGTTCCCCTGCGGGTCAATGAGAATGCTCCCAGCACCTGCACCTTCAAATTAGTTAGAGCCCTCAAAGTAGAGTGTCCAAAATATAGAATCCAATGTTACATCAATTGAACTTATTTCTACGAAATTATTCCTATCATCTACTGTCATACAGGATAATTCATCAATTGGATTATGAGGGAGAGCTTCCAACTGTGTGTCTGTCACAGTTTCTTCAAATATCTCTGCATGGAATTCTACAAAACATGTTTCGATGCCACAAACGTAAAAACTATAATTCCCAAGGATAGAGTTGGTAAACAGTACAGGTTCATTGGGGCTGTTTAGTTCTATCACCACATACTTCATGTATCTTTCTCGATCAACTCTCAACATATCACCTTTTCCCTTCTGAGGCAACAAGAGATGGGACCAATCAGTTGAAAAATATCCATTCATTTTTGTTGACCAGTCCCTACTGAGTAGCATTCCATAAGCCTCGGGTATATTAACTACCACTATGTCAATGACTTGTGTGTATTGCTGTTTAGTAGCCATCCAAATCAATACATATTTCAATTCCCCAATTACTTTCACATTTGTCCTGTCCAATTGCATAATTCGAGTTCCAGTTTTCTCAGGTATTGCATGAAGTATTTTAGCAATAGCATAAGGCATCACCATCGACGAGGCACCTAACTCTACCAAGCAATTGTGTACGTTCATGTTGAAGATTTAAAATGTGATAAGGAAAGGTTGAGTCATGGATTTTGATTTCCTTCCTATCATGGCCGCACTGACATCTTGGGGGGTTCGATTCATTTTGGAGAGAGTGGATTCCATAGTTGATGGTGTTTAGGATATACTGGGGGTACTAATAGGTTTGGACACCAGCTTCTTGGTTTGACTACTTGGGATGGTGGGAGTTTTGCAATTCCACTCATTCATAACTTTCATTAGCAGATCTCTTTGCTACATTAATTTTAGCAAATCGAAGTATGTGATATTAGCCCTAGATTTCTTAAGGTCATCCACAATGTTGTAATCAATGTTATGAATAGGGTAGGGCAATGTAAACATACTGGTTTTGCCATTCTTAGTTAGAGGTTTACCATTTTGAGTCGCCTTAGTTGCAGTCGGAGATGTGTTATCTTTCTCTGGATAGTTTGCAACTGGAGTACTCTTGGAATCACCACTAGGTCTACCCTTTTCGATAGGAACTTTGAGAGCAGATGCCTTCAAAGGGCGAACATATTTCTTTGTCTAGTCTACAGGCTTCACCAAACCTACAAGTGGCCCTTTACTTCATGATTTAATTAGTGTGGATTTTTGTCGTACTATCTCCTTCGTCGTCATCATTCGTGTTTGTATCGAAATCCCACAGTACATTGATTTGATTTTCCTCATCCATGGGCTCTTCTACTTAGTATTCTTCCTCATTTTCTTGTTCTGGCTCCAAATCCACTATAGGTTCTTCTTTGTTAAGGAGCGATCCAATAAGAGCCAACTCTTCCGTATTTAAACTCCCTTCATTGGGTGGAGCAGGCAACACAAGTTGACCATGACCACCTTCTGTCTTCTTATAATAGAAAGGTTTGAAGGGTTTTCTGTTGTTATACTCTCCTCCACTCTCTCTAGAATTCCTTTTCATATCGATAATTGTGTTTTTCAATTTCTTAATGATCCAATGAAAACCTTCCACATCTATGGTGTCCTCTTCTTTGATCTCAATCACCTTATTATCAGTCCCATTATTCTTCTTGGATGACTGAGATGCTTTCTTTCCTTCAGTTCTATGATGACATGTTGTGAGACTAATCATTTCATTCTCAACTTTTACTGCTTCCTCGATAGCACCTTGCAAGGTTTGTGCATCACTCCTCTTGACCCACATAGCCATAGGGATAGGGATAGCAATGATGTAGAACTCCATTAGCACTTCAACAATAGATCTAGCGTTAGCCGGGATTTTGTTGAACAAAGTGTTGAAGCGGATGTTAAAATCCTTGACCTTCTCTTTGGTGTCTATTTTCAAATGGGATAGTTCTAAAACTAAGGTCGCAGGTGTTTTGTCATTACCAAACTTGTCTAAAAGGCATGTTGAAAGGCGCCCCATGGGGTGATCGATCCTACTATCAAGCTAAAGTACCATTTGGAGGCTGCACCAATCAGGTAAAAGGGAATAAGTGACATACTACATCTTCATCGGCTACCCCAAACATGCACACAACTAGGAAGAAAGAGTGAATATGATTATCAGCAATGTCTCCCTGCTCAGGGTCGAATTTAGGCAATACTCTTTCTACATTCTTAGGTAAGGCATGCTGTTGTCCAGGTACGCTATGGCATCCTGTGTAAGACAGGGAGGGAGTGCTCCTGGAGGAGGTGGAGGTTGATTCCCACCTAGAGGAGGTGGTGGAGGCTGATTCCCACTTGGAGGGGGAAGTAGAGGTAGATTCCCACTTGGAGGGGTAAAGTTAGCCATATTATGGATTGGGAGGTTCTGATTGAAGGTTTCTTTGAGGTGTTCTTTGTTAGGATTTCCCAAATCAAACCAAGGATTACCTTCATGGGGGAATCCTCAGGAATTTCTTCCCGAGGAGTGTCAATACTTTGCAAAGAGTCTATCACAATATCTTCAAGAGAAGGGGTTGAAGATGTCTCTTCACTTATGGGAAGGATCCCTAGATTTCTTTAGCTGTCAGAGGTAAAGAATGAAATATGGGAAGCTAAGATAGGGAGCGAGTGTAGGCACGAGTAAGCACTCTAACTGGTTGTTCTTGGGTGACAAGATACTCCCACAGTCTCTCTTCTTTGGGTGAACCAGACACGGGACTGAGAGGGATCTCTATTTCTTCAAAATGAGGATCTTCCAAATGGGTGGAATGACCTTTTTGACCTTTACGATCCATACATTAATCTTTTTGAATCCATGTATGGCATTTGTAGATGAAATCCTGAAAAGCCGTGGACGGCAGTTCAGGCCCTCCTAGTGCCAATTTGTTGACACGGTGAATTTTCACTGTGCCAACAAGGGGGAACTAACCCGATCGTAGGCACCAATTAGATCTGATTTCGTTTGGAGTGGCTAGTTACAATGGGTTTTAAAGGATCTCGTGAACTTTTATAAGTGTTTAAATATTACTCCCTAAAGGAGTACTTCAATTAAATCAACAAGAGAAACAACTAACCTATATATATTAAGTCCTATCTATACTAATCTTAACTATTCTAATATATCCTACAGGAGCATAACAAAAGATATTAAACATCATGCATAGATTCCAAGTCCAAATGAATCAATTACTGAGTTCATAGATGAACAAGGTTGTATTAAAGCTTAATTGCAATCTAATTTCTCACACAAGAATGCACATTCTTGTTCGTACAAATAAAATTGCAACTGATGCTTAGCATAGTTTCAAATTAGGGACTGCTCATGAATTAACTATAATAAATAATTACATTCAAATAACCAAGGCTAATCATAAGCTGGACAACTATCAATATGCACAAAACAAAACACATTTATATTTTTTTTCCAGCAACAACACCCTGATTCCAAACACCTAAAAAAAAAGGCTCCTTCTTGGCCCAAACAATATTCTTTATTAGCATAATAAATCAAAAGTTGTTCTGCCCCTAAAAAAAGTCTCCCTCTCCTCACATGAGGTAATACTTATGCAAAAGGAAATCACCCTCAGTCTTCCTTTAACTTTTCACCTCCCTTTTTCTTTTCAATATAAAAATCAAAATGTACAGACGTAGAATAGTTGGTGTAACTGCTGACACATAAAAGGCATAACTCCTAGAGTGCTTCATTTCCCAGGGAAATGAATAGATGCCAATGAAAAGGAGAATGACTGCGTGTCATCTCTTCATGATGAAACCCAGGACAACTTCATTTTAGGAATACACAAGCAACATGTAGAAACCTGACCAAGAACGCCTAAGGCCGGATCTTTAAACAAAACACACCCACATATATGAACTATTTAGATCTGCTCATGTGTCTTTTACTCCTTGCATGCAAAGATAATTAACATTAGCTTTATGATTATGAAACATATGGTAGAAACACCTAAGAACAACTCTTGTCATCATTAAAAGTTTATAAAATGATAAGGAGTAATGAAATCAAAAGGAGCGAGTGTGAAAGAATCGGCCCCTGGTTCAACCACGGTTCTGCTACGATTGATTCACAATCACACATCGCAACAGGCAATCACATTCAACATCACCCCTATCAGATTTTCCTTTGAAAACCCATACCACAACATTTTATCGAATACATAGGAAAACACATGAAAAACCGCAGCTTGACCATAAGGCCAAACTTCAAATCTTATACACCCAGATATATAGTTATCGTCGGGTCCACCATATGGTATCTCACCTTATGTATAAGTGCTGGACTCTGTTGACTACGATTTGCGATTGGGGGAATCAGATTCAAAATATATATGTTCCGCGGTTAGTAATCCCATCGGGTCCACTTTTCGCATCATGCCTTATGTATAAGCCTTGGGCTCCACTGATTGCGATTTGTGATAGGCCGGACCTAAAATATATATGTGCCAGAGTTAATAATGCCGGCGGGTCTACCATATAAGACTTTCCTTTTAAAACCCAGACCACAACACTTTATCGAAATACATGGGAAGACACAGGAAAACCAGTAGCTGGACCATAAGGTTAGACTTCAAATATTATGCATCGGGGCATATAATTATCATCGGGTCTGCTCATCACCACTTTCGCTGACTGCCGATTGTAATTAGTGATAGGCTTGACCCGAAAAATATATATGTTGCATTTAATAGTCCCGACGAGTCTAGTATATCGCGATGCACCTTATGTATAAGCCTTGGACTCTGCTGATTGTGATATGAGATGGGCTCTGGACTCGAAATAAATATGTGTTATGGTTAATAATGTCGGTGGGTCCGGTGTATCGTGGTGCGCATTGTGTATCAGTGTTGATTGCAATAAGCGAAAAAGGCAAGCTATGCATGTTTTATAGTATTTCTATTATCAAAGCATTGATATATAAATAAGGATGTGATAGGAGGTTTTGAGGGTTGAGTCCATATGCATCCATAGTGAAGAGTGGGGGGGTGGTTATATGTGTGGGCATAGGGCACCATGAAGGTTTATGAAGATTGAAAGAGTCCCAATGAAGGATATGAATGAAGGGATAGACTGGGTTATAAATGAATCATATTGTAGAGATTTATTCAAAGGGGGTCTTGACCATTAAGAATTGAAGATTTGACTAGGCATAGAGTTAAAATCCCTGAGATAGAAACATATCATTCGGAGAAGTGAAAGATCAAACTTCTAGGGGACCCATTCAAATTTGCTACCAGAGCATGTTTTAATAGGGTGGTGGTTGTGGCCACAACACGGCCTTAACAACATCAGTCCTCCTCCCGCGACGTAATTTGCGAACACCAAGCAGTGGTCCTTTTTGATCTAAATTTGAAACTACTTGAAAAAGGTTTGCAAGGTATTCAATTCAGTAGTAAACATGTTTAAAAGATTCCCATGTCTTGCAGTAAAGAAAAAAATGAAATTTTCAGCTGTTCATGATCCATTCAAGCATAGCATAATTATTTCCTTTTACTGTTTAACACATTAAAACGATTTTTTTCTGCAAAATAAATCAACCACAGATGCAAAATAAGTTGATGAAGCAGTTCACCCCTCCTGGGCTACGTCTCCTGGGTCCAAGGCTCCCAAATGGGTCAGTCCTCGTTTTAATTAAATGCTCAAAATGAATTTACAGCTGAATAGAAGTCTCTACATGTGAAATAGACTATAAAATCATATTCAAAACACATGAATCCTTCAGGATTGACTGTTGGTTCACCTCCAATGGATACCTACAACCTGAAACAGTTCTCACAATACTGGGCCCTGGTGGCTCCTAGAACTTCCACGGCTCCAAAACCTATGCAAATGACCTCTGATGGCTGAAAGACCTATGCCAGTGGCTTTAGAACGTCTAAAATACCCAAAAAAAAAAAAAAAAATCGTCCAAAACCGCCTTTCCTAGCCAAAGTTATGGCCATTTAATGCCAACTGCCAGTTTCTGCTAAAAGAACTCGAGCTAACTTTAGTTAAGCTCCGCCAATTATGGCAGGACCACCAAATTTGGCACTCCGCCAAATAATCCACTAACTGAACCTTAACTGCCCACAAAATCTGCATGTGACCACAATGATTGGCTCGGCGGTTATCCTTGGAATTCGCGCTGGCTGTTTGGTTATGGCCCTCGATTCTTGGCCCCAGGTCATATGGTATGGGGGGCTAGCCCCCTTCTTTTCCAGCCCGCCTGCAATTTGAACTTGAAATACAAAATGTTTTTGTTATGTTTTAAATGTGACCATTGTGGTCCAACGGTAAAGCGTCTACATTGCATAGGGTAGGTCGGGGGTTCAATCGACAACCCCACCATAATTTTGAACATATGCGCTCCCATTGCTTACGTCACCTGAGCCACGTGGCAACCTCTGGGCTTGCCACGTGGCGGCTTTTGATTGGCCCATTCAAAAGAATATTCAATAGAATATTTCGTGGAATATTCTTTTTTTAATTTTTTTTGAAAATTCAAAAATTAAGGGTCATTGGGCGATTTTGATTTTGACGTAACCTTCACATACGATGACCGTTTTTCAAACCATTTGAAGCAACAGAATTGGGAGGACAAGATCTATTTGTTCATTCAGGTTCAAGCCAATTTTAACCACTTTCAATTTTGAGAATTTTACGATACTTGGGACATGAGCCCCTGATCATGCCTCCCCATTGGGAAGCTTTTGGACCCCAAAAGCCTTCAATTACCTGTTAAAGAGGTGAGGGTATAGTGCCCTCACTCTGTCCACCTCCATCCAATTTGCCTTGTTCAGTTTGCTACCTTTGAGACCAACTCGAACATAATCTACATTGCCCCTCCTTGAAGTGTGTGTCCTTCTATCAAGGATTTATCTTCTTTCAGCTCATCTAAATATTCTGGTGAGAAATTTTCTATAGATGGCAGCTGAACAACACTTTCATGATCAACGATCAAAGGAGGTTCATACAAACGTATGTTCTCCAGATTAACAACATAATACATTTGCATGTAGGAAGGCAAATCTAATTGAAAAGCACTATTTCCAACCTTCTTGAGGATTTTGAATGGACCATAACAAATAGGCTTCAGCTTTTTACCTTCTCCTTGCATCCTTTCCTTACTAATGTACAATCATACCTCATCCCCTTCTTGAAACTTGTGATCAACTCTATGCTTGTCGTGTCTTTCCTTGTACTTGCCTTGAATTTTCTCAGGCTGTTCTTGAATTTGTTGATATGTTTGCTGAATTCTTTCAATGAATGAACGAGCTTTGTCAACATCACTATGTCCCTCAATGGTGACATCTTTCTCAAGAATGAAATCAAGAGGCGATTTTGGCAAGTAACCAAAACAAGCTTCAAACAGTGAGGTGTTTGTGGAGGAGTGCTTGGCACGGTTGTAAGCATGCTATATGTAGTGCAAATGTTCATCCCAAAGCTTGGGATGCTTGCTGCAATATCCTCTCAAGAGGTGCACAATGGTTCTGTTCACAACTTCGGTTTGTCCATCTGTTTACGAATGGAAAGCAGTACTTTTCTTCAACTTTGTGTCCATCATCTCCCATAGGTTGGACCCAAAATTCCCCACAAATTTGGAATCCCTGTCACTAATAATGGAAGTAGGAAAACCAAAGTGAATCCATACATTATGAAAAAATAATCTAGCAGTTTGTAGCAGTTATAGTTTTCTTACAAGGCATAAGTATACACATTTTGCTGAAACGATCAACTACTACATATAAATAATCATGTTGCTTTCTAGATTTTGGCAAACCTCCTACAAAATCCATAGAGATGCTCTCCCATGGTCTAGAAGGTACCAGCAAAGGAGTATACAAGCCAAGATTCCTATTACTAGGCTTGCTTGTAGCACATAATGAACAACCTCTTATGAACCTTGACACATAATCTACCATGCGAGGCCAATAGCAATACCTCTGTAGATGTGCAACTATTTTGCTTACACCAAAATGGCCAGCAATAAGAGAAGAATGAGCTTATCTTATGACATTTATTCTCTCCCCCTGTGGTATACACAACTTTCCCAAATGAAACAACAAATTGTTATGCATGTGATAGTCATTTTCCTCTACATGATTCCCTTTACTCAAGCTAGCATACACATCTTTAAAGTCATCATTAGATGCATATTGTTCTATGTAACTATCATGTACAATGGAATAATTCTTAAGTAAAGTAACAACACCAATAATAGGCCTTGAAAGAATATCAACAACTTTATTCAGAGTACCTTTCTTGTACCTTATTACCAAATGGAACTATTGCAAGAAGCCCATCCATCTGAAGTGTCATGACTGTTGTA
>APFE031634471.1:44957-62937 GCA_000404065.3 Pinus taeda
ACCCATTCATCTTGGTTGGAAAAATGTTCAATTTGTGGATATGGACAATGCTTATAGGCTAGCAGCCTATATTTGACTGTTCTAGCACTGATAAAGCCATTAGGGTCATAAGGGACCCACCAGAAACTCCTTTTAAGTTTAAGTTGTTGGCCCAGTATTTGATCAGCTTCTTGCCAACCATCTTTCTTGTTCATGATGAAGGGGCTTAGGTGGTCTCTGAATTTGAGATTGGCTTTCTTCTTGGCACTATGAAAGTGTGTAAGGTCGGAATTGATGAGTTGCCTATAGTATTCCAAGGCAAACAATCTCATAGGCACATATCTTGGGAGCCTGTAAGGATAGAGCTCACAACCATAGATCCTGATGACTGTGTGATTTTGGTATAAATACCAATCACCTATTTTGTAATTCCTGGACAGCTGTAAGATTTTCTGCATATCCTTTGACAATCTGGCAGGAGGAGTTCTTTTCAAGAGGCATGTGACTGGATAGACAAATTGGTCAATGAATTCACAGTAGGAATAGGGAGAGTTCTGGACTTGATGGAAAACTGAAGACCAGAAGATGGCAGGGTGACGTGGCGGCTGACATGGATGGGCACGTGGCGGTGACACGGTGGTAGGGCATGCGGGCGGATGGACAACGTGGAGGCGACGTGGAGTAGCGGTGGCGGACGAGGGTGCTGACGTCATGGTGACGTGGGTATGACGTCACTGGGGGGGGGCAGGCGGTTTGTGGTTTCCCCGGAGCACCCTTGGGCGGTAAGGTGTAAGAGGGAGGGGGGCTCCGAACAACCTAGGTGATTGACGCATGGCGGGGGTACGGCGGTGAAATCACCAATCCCCCGGACGCTAAAACTCCGCCTATTCTCAGGTGAGATTGACCGCCCACTGTTAGATCTGTGGGGCCAACGATTGAAGGGTTGGCGGCGGATGCGATGTGACAGCGGTTTATGGCTACGGGGACCCGCCTGATTAAAATAATAAATTAAATAAATCGCGCACGGGGTGGGTTTTGACTTAGGGTTAGCCTAAGTTTAATTGCATGCGCCCGTTCATATGTTTTATTTAAAAAACATTATAACACATGTACTAGCGTAGAGGGGTAATGAAAGGGTTGTGAGGGCAGAGACCATGGGTTTTTAATTTTTAACCAAAGTTTATGATTAAAACCCATAGTTTAGGGTGGTGGAGGGTTAATATTATCCCCTGATGGATTAATATTCCCCAAATCATGACTATATAGCTATATCTCTAGGGGGAGGGTATTTCAATAGATTTTTTGGGATTTTCATATAGATCTTTGTAGGATTAGGAAAGGGGAATGCTTAGGCAGCTAAATAATACATTAGTTGTTAATATGACATTGTGAGGTGAATATGTAGGGGCAAATGCTAAGCTTTAAGGGGTAAAACTTAGGAATAGAAGATGAGTGGAATTGAGAGTAAAGATTTTTACACAAGAAATCTGGCTTCTTTTCCTTAAATGAACTTCATAGTTTGACCTAGTACTTTGTCATGGAATGGAGTGAAACAGGAGACTTGGGAAGATCCCAAGGTCCTTGAGGAATGTTAATAAATGATGTTTGGGTAAAAGGGGGAAATTAGACATGTTTCCATTGTTATGTCATCAAACTTCTGCCATGGTGCCAATACCCTGAATGGGATGAGTCTTTCTCTTGATAAGCCAACTCGTGATGGCCCCTTCACTTTTGCAACCTTACACTACTTACCCAACCTAGCAATCCTAACATTTTTTCTTCACTTGAATTGGGTGCACTTGAATTAGCAGACCCTGATTGTTCTCTTTTTCTTTTGACTGCCCTCCTATCTAAATCTACCCTTATTTCTTCCAAGGACCCAGATTAAGCAGTTGGGCTCCTTCATTTCTCTACCTAGCTAGTCATCTACCAAGCTTGAGCTATTTGGATAGGAACCATTCTCTATTATGCAACAAGCGATTTAAACATGGCATGGTCCAGATTAGACTGTTGGGCCATCCATCAAGTATGATTAGCAGCAGTATTTGTAGACTGTGACACTGCCAAAAGATAGTAGTGGCATTTTAACTGGCCACTTTCCTGGTCTTTAGTTTGGGGTTCATTTTCACTATTCCTTTGACCAATTGATTTTCTTGTCTTTTGATTATTCTTTTAAGTCATACCCTCTTTTCAATTTAATTTTCCTAGTATGTACACAAATATGGAACCTTTGCAGCCTGCAATGATGAACATATTTAGCCCTTCCACTGTCAATCATGAAAGATGAAACCTATTGGTATAGGAACCTAACACATGCAACTGAGTCCAGATGCATAGCCTTTAGACCAACATATCAAGGCCTCGTTGGTTAATTTATGGGCATTTGGCCCTCTCGACTTGAGCAAACAAGAAATGGAGACCCCTGATTCAAGGTAAGTTATTAGTTCCTTTTTGTGGTAGGGGTTTCTATACCTGTTGTGTGAATAAAAGTGAGGAAAGGGATTTAACTTATCGTGGTGGAACATATTTTTATGGGGCTCAAGGCTTCTATCTAAATATCAAACACACATAGGCCGATCAGATGTCCTCTTAAGCATTCGCCATTAGATGCTTCATCTCTCTCTAATAAACTAGATATATCCATTTGTCCAAGCATGCTTCCCAAGTGTTCATCCTTCTTCATGGAGAGATTTACTTATTCAAACACAAACCCTAATCAACAATAAACTTTCAAATATACATATACAAGTAAACACAAACCTTCAGGGTCCTTAATCAACCTGATGCCACTTATATCAAGTTATTCATATGCAACCAGTTAAAAGTTTTTTTTCTTTCATTTCTTCAACAACATTAAGACATCCTCAATACATTGTAGTACTTTTATTTATTTTTCTGAACTCTTCTTCAGGGTATCTATCATGACCATAATATGCCCTCCTTCTTAATTAGGGAGATGTACTCTTATCTTCTAACCATGCTCCCTCTTAACTTGGGACAATCAAACACTTCTTCTATAACATCGGAGAACCTATCATGGCTTCATTCCTTCTTACAATATCACGGTTATCATCATAACTTCCTTTATCATGATCATAAAGTCAATTTTACTTACTAACATCTCCAACTTCCTGAAGATTATATACCTGTACAACTTAAAACAACAAGTACAACCCTAAAGTGGTACAATTAAATCTAGATACTAAAGTGGTACAATTAAATCTAGATAACTGGAGCTCATTCAAGAAGTTGATTACAATAAAATCCCTTTCAAATGTAAATCTTGTCATGAATATTGTTATTTTGCAACAAAAAAAAAGGCCACAAGCTGACCCAAGAGCACACTTCAATGGAACAGGGAGTTTAATGGCAACAACCTCCTCGGTGAAGAGGCAGGAAAGACCCTATTTCAAAATGCCCTTTAGCCCCTCCTTCTCCCCCCTCTTCTCCCCACTTTTCCCCCCATCACCCCAACCCTCTTCCTCACTCCCTCCATTCTCTGAACAGGTTCAAACCTCTTTCATCTTCCCTAGCCGCTCCAATGTTCTCTAAGCCCTCTGCATCGATTACCCCTCTCGGGGATGCTCTGCATATTTCTCCTCCCTTAAACATGGAATCCTCCCCTGAACCTCCCTTCCTTGGATCAAGGTTTGATCCTCAAGAAATAAATCCTAGAGAACAATCAGAAGATGAAATAAAGGAAACAACCAGCAGCAAAATCACAAGAAAAGAATGAAGGAAAAAAAAGGAATGACGAGAATATTAAGCTAACAAGGACAAAGAAGTTGGGATCTAAAACATAGTTGAATGATGTTACAATATAGGCACAAAAGGACAAGGAGGTTTAGCTCCTCCCCATGGGGGAGCAACACTTTCTTTCTCAAAATAATGATGAAAATCATTTCTTAGAATTGCAAAGGGATGGGAAATGATGACAAATGGAAATCACCAGGAAACTTGATAAAGTCTGAAAATGTTCAAATTTGATGCTATATACAGGAGACAAAATTAAAGCAGTTAATTTCTGTACACAGATCTAGAATCATATTTAAAAATTGCATGGCAAAAGCGGTATGATCATAGGTATCTCTAGAGGTCTTTGCAAGATCTAGTCAACTTTGCACTTTCAGCTTCTCCACTCTCATACGCCATTTGCTTGTCGTGAGTCTCCTTCATCTCAATTATCACTCATTTAGTGTAATACTCTTTGATCTGTTACACGTTTTATATTGGAATGAATTTTTCTATGTATCCGTTTGTTGTCTCCACGTGATCTTCCTTGGAGGTATTCATCCATAATGGTGAAGAAGAGATTGAGCTTGGAAACAAAAGAATCAAGGATGACACCAACAGATGTTAGCATCAGAGTGAGGTAGGCCATCTATCCTCCTTTGTGTTTTCTAGTATAAACTAGGAAATTTCACATATATTTGTCTTCATTTGTTGACACATCCTCCCATAGGCCTAGAGGGATCGTTTCTGTCTGCAAAAAGGATTGTCTACACCAAAAAAATGGCGACTCCACTAGGGAGTACATAACCCTTCAAACCTCTTTTTGTTTTTGGTCTCTTTTGATGAATTTGGTCAACCTCTTAGTGATCCATAACTTTGATTGATTGTTGATCCACATTCTGGGTGGTGTGTGGTTTAGAGTGTCAAATATGGGTCTTTGTTCAACTTTGTTTGTTTTATCCTAAGTTTTTTCAGCTCAACACTCTTTTCCTGAGAAACAGGAGTGTTACCAGCACAGATTTTGCTGCTTATAGTAGCATTGAAGACCCTGTCAGCATGGATTTTGACCATTACAATTGTGTTGGTCTAAAAAATGAGATTTTTTTAGGGTTTTTGACAGAAGATCTAGAATGTCTTGATCTCTAAAGTCTTTCTCCTGCTCTATGTGCATATAATTTTGAATTATTGTTGTTAGATTCTTTGTGGTTTGCAAAAGTCTATTCCATGTTTAAGTAATGAAAATGAACTTTGCTTGAATCTTTAGTTCTTTGAGTAATCGAATTTACTATTTTGTTTCTTGCACGTGATTACTAATTTGTTGTCTGGTAAGGATTTTTATTCCTTTTGAAAGCAGAAAAGAAATTTCTTTTGCATTTGTTAAGCCTTCATCTCAAAATTGATCATTGCTTTTGGAAATTGCATTAGATTACATTGCACTGTAAAGTTGTTTTTGAGATTTTCATTGAGCATAGATCACATTGCTTGATGTTGAAAGTTGATAAGTGCATCTTCATTCATTTGAAAAGAAAAAAAATCATGTAGGTGAACTTTAGTGAATTAAAATTCATTTACTTTTTTATTGTTGCATTGGAATTATGGAATTGAAAGATCTAATTAGGAAGCTATTGTTGGTTCCATATTTGATTGTTGCATCAATGTTTTCACTTCTTCCCTACACTAGATAGCTTTTATTGAAAATTAAAAGATTCATTTTTCATATTAGTTGCATCATAGGTGTGTTTAGGTGACATCGATTTCTGAGCCTTGAAACTGAAACATAATTCAAGATCAACTTTAAAATTCATCTCAATTAACCTAAGGAGCATTTGGAACATTAACACAAACATCTAGAGGTCTAGGCTAGAGATGTATTCTGACATCATTAAACGTAGGAGTTGTCGTTGTTTTCCAGCATTGCATCCCGGGGGTGAAATCTCGTTCCACGTACGGAAGTTTATAGTATCGTTCTCCATGTACCTTGGAGTATATTGGACAACGCTCCATGCATGAAAAGTATATGGGAACGATCTCATCGAAATGTTACGCATTAGACAACACTACTACGGACTACATTCCCACGTATTGTCGAGTATATTTTGGGATTCCCCTATAGGTTGCTATCCATCCATAGGTAACCAAGTTTGCCACCTTGTATACCGTCATACATCGAACACAACATTTGAGGAGATTGGTTGTCATACATTAAGTCCTTGGTTCACTAAGGTGTATATTGCATTCACGGTGACTTGGTAAACCCTTTTTCCTAGCTACCCCTTTGTTTTGTTTTGTTGTTAATTTCTAAAATTAATTGACCGCGAAACAACATCCTTCCTATGGAAATACTCCTTAGTAGATCTTAGGTTGAGACTAATGGAAATAGTTTTTGAGTCCACCAATAAAGGAAACCCCTCTGACGGGAATCCTGGTCCTTTTCCTTCTTTTGGAAATATTGGTGCTCCCTATATGGCAACATTGTCCCTTCTTGGATTTAACATTGGTTTTCCAATTTGGTTGTTTTCAACCCCTATGGTTCCGAATATTCAAACTGCTTCTTAACCACTTTATCCTCCCCTTGAACAACATCAACCTCATGTTGATCCTAAAGTTGACCCCTTGCCTTCTTCACCTATTGTTTCTTCACCCCTTTCTCCCTCTTCGCCTGGTGAAAGTATTAATTCTAGTAATCAGGGAGCTAAGAAGAAGAAGAAGAAGAGGACGAAGAATAAGAAGCAAAATAAGAAAGGGGGCAACCAAGCAACCATTTCTACGAATGAAACTAGTGTGGATAAACCTTCTACTAAACCCTGCAAAGTGAATTTCCCTTGCGGTTTATGTAAGGGTGACCACCTTCTTAGAAATTGTCCTAGTATTCCCAAGGTTTTAGAAGTGTGGTCCAAAAATTCACATCAGCCTTTGTCATCAGCCTTTGGAGATCATGTCGATGATAAACCCTCAACTAGTGATGGTAATGTCCATGGGAAAAAGGGTAAATTCAAATTTCCCTTTAGGTTATGTGAAGGGAATCATCCTATTCACCTTTGTCCTTATATGGATGAAGCCTCAAAAGTATTGGACAACCTTAAAACTTCTCAGCCTCGTCTTCTGATTGGTTATCAAAATCTTTCCCCTAATCCTCCACTAGTTGACCATGTGATTGATCATAGTTCATCTCTATTCAATCCAAATCTCTCTGAATGTGGATCCCTTCAGCCCGGTTCTGACCAACCATTGGTTGAGAAAACATTTGACTTGACTCCACCTTCATTTGATTCTAACTTTCCCGTAGAGAGAGAACTTCATACCGCTCAAGTTATTCTTGTTTTTTCAGATTCTAATGAATTGGGGGGAGATCCTCTCGTTCCCACGGGACAGGGGGCAATCCTCCCTTTCCCATAACACAAGGGGGCAGTTCTCCCATTCCCATCCCACACCCTCCAAGTAGCATGTTCGCTTCCTTTGATTGGAGTCAACTTATATGAAATTGTCTTCCTTCTTATGTGCCCTTCCAAATCATAATACATGATTATAATATACCCATACCTGACATAATCATAGATGAAGGCGCATCAGTTAGTATTTTGTCCTCAACTACTTGGAAATCTTTAGGTTCTTGACAGCTTGTTCCCGTTACCCAAATTTTTTGTCCTTTAATAGAGGAACCAGTCAACCATTAGGGATCCTTCCTAAGTTGCCTACTACTTTGGGAGGAAAATTGGTCTATATCAATGTGATGGTTTTCCATGGCCCTTTGGATTTTAACTTACTACTTGGTCGTGACTATGTTTATGTCATGAGAGCTCTTGTCTCTTCATTCTTTTGTGTGATGTGTTTCCTGCATGAAGGAAGAATCATGACTATTGACCAGATTTCGTTCGTTGGTCCTGATTTGACTCCCAATCAACCATATTCCCTGAATGGTCCTCATACGCAAGTGGTATCTATCCTACCATAGGTTAATTATGTGGCCACTTGTTCCATGCCCACATCTACTAATGATCTAGCCAGTGATATAATGCATCATTTACTCGGGGCATTAGAGTCTGATGTGTCCATTGGATCCTTTGATCGCTTCCAGAGTGTTTTTCTCCTATCTGATGAGAACCTCTTGGAAGCCATGGTCTCTTAGAGGCCATGATTTGATCTAGAGCACAGTTCCTTTTCTTGTGTCAACCTCCTTAAAAAATGAATCAAGGTGTCCAAGCGTTAGTTATTTTTTTGTGTCAAGCTCGTTAAAAAATGAAATAAGATGTCATGAGAATGATTCTTTTTCTATGCCAAGCTCATTAAAAAATGAAACACATCCCCTTCCAATTCGAGTCTTTGATTAGATCTCATAAATTCTCAGTCAAGTCTTTCACTTGGTCTTGTAAATGAACCTTCATTCCACCCACTTGTTAGTAACCAATAGTCTACTTAGGTGAATGAAATGAAGCTTGGGGGGCATGTACCTCAAATTGAGTCATTATGCTGGGGGCATGCAATCTTATCTCAAGCATAGTTTTTCTTTGTTTCAAGCTTGTGTAAAAATGAAACCAATATCAAGCATACTTTTTCTTTGTTTTAAGCTTGTGTAAAAATGAAACTAATCTCAAGCATAATTTATCTCCATTTCAAGCTTGTGTAAAAATGAAACCAAATCCAAGCATAGTTTTTTCTCATGTTTCAAGCTTGTGAAAAAATGAAACCATCTTCAATTATCCTCAAGAATAGATTCCCATGTTTCAAGCTTATGTAAAAATGAAAGCATTCCCACATTACCTCTCGTGATTGCCATTTTTTATCAGCCTGTTTTTGCTAGATGAGCCTTGGATTTTTCATTCCATCATCACCATCTCTTTGGCTGATCATACACTTTCACTTGGTTGTTTTACCCTTGCCTAAGGAACATCTGCTTTGAGTGGTCTTATTAGCCAACCTTTTGACCTTTACATGTTTTGAGCAGTTCCCTCATCACCGAACCAGTTGTTATCCTTTTATACAACTTGTTCCTCCAGGAGGAGTCCTCTTTCAGCTCTTTTCAGACTCCCAAAATATGAAAATATTTTTGAGCACTTATATTTTCAAACTCGTAAAAGTAAATGAAAAGATATCTACTCAGTATAAGTTTAACCCTTTTCCAGACTAAGGTAGACTAGCTACAAAAAAAGAATACCTTAGTCGAACATGGCTAAGAGGTTATCTTGAATATTGTTTTCTACCTTTTCAGACTTAAGAGACTATCTATGAAAAGAGATATTAGGAGTTTTATTTTTGCCTCTTTTTCAAAATCTCTAAACATGAAAAACATGTCTAGTTACCCCTCCTTCGGACTCCTAAAACTAAAATGAAGAAAGACTTGTCACCATGACAAGACCGAGCTACTCCTTCCTAGGACTCATTATAAATACTAGGATGGATTCATCTGAATGATGAACTTATACAAGAAGCATATGGTATCCTCTTCAAGCTTGAGATTAAAAATAAAAAAGGTACTCACTAGAAATAGTGGGGAAAAATGGAAGGAAACATATATCCTATATTTTGTATAAAAGGCAACATGTTGCTCCTTAACATGACACTTATTTGTATCTCATGTCGGGTTTGGGTTATCCTCAATTCGCCACTTTCCTTAATGGTTTTTGGGAATCCATTTACCTCTCATTTGATTATCTCCTATTGTCACCATGACCTCTGATCCTATTTTGAGTCAAATGTTGTCAAATTCCGGAGTCATGTCGTCAATATGTTCAAGAGAAGTCCCCTGTGAAAATTCAAACAACTTATACCATGTTTGAATTTTTTTTGCAACAATCATTAATCACTCTTCCAATCTCTGCAAAATCCTATGTTTCATGTCGATGATGTGGGAAACATTATGGCCCTCCTTCGACGAATCACTTCCTATCGACTCCAACTTATTATCCGTTAAGATGATCTAGGAAATCCCTTTCAATACCTTGGAGCTTGCATGCCTCAATGGAAGGTTCTTTTTATTCGACCATAGGTTCAAATCAATGGCCTTTGATTAAATGATTTTGTGAGTGTTTGACTTCAGCTTCATTGTTCACACTCGTGGATTGTGTTATTGTACCTTGAGAGCCATCGTCATCATTGGTGGTTTTCCTTGTGCTTGTTAACGATTTACATCATTGACCCGTAACCAGGTTGTGTCTACCATGTTTGACTCCGACACATCTATTCACATGGTGAGATTTGTAATTTGGTTGGATCGAGTCAGAGATGAAGACCTTAGGTTTCATTTGATAAATCTAGGCTGTGTGGAGTTATTAAGTATTCATTATTGTAAACATGATCCTTTGTATACGGATGGTTGCCTCCACGTCGTGGATCCATGTATTGTTAGATGCTTACAATTTAAGCATACTTACATCAGAGATGTCGGATATATTGTATTATGTTTGATTTTTTGGTATCTTAACAATTGTTCTCTAAGTCCTTGCCTTCGCTTGTAAAGCACTTCAACCATCACTTCCCATTCTGCCTTCATGCTTTAGGGGGCATCTGTTATACAATATTTTCTCACACTCCCTGTCTTATATCCTGAAGTGTCGAACTTTGTGTTGTTATGCCACAAATGTTGTAAAATGACGAAAGTTGTCAGTGTATTCACCATCAAACATGTTCAAAAGCATCCTTGAAGAAAATAATAAAATCTGCCTTGAAAGAATTCTGAAGAACTTGTCAAAAACCTTGTTTCTCAATACGAGCACACTTTGCATAACTAGTGACTCGTGTTGATCACTTATTGCATAATACTCTCCTAGTGCTGCCAGTGCGACTTTTATCAGGAAAATTTGTTTTTGTCCTCTTCAGGCAGTTTTTTCCAAAATGGAGGAGAAGCTTCTCTTACTAAAAGCCTTGAGAATGGCGAGTTGGTTATAGGTGACTAAAGATTGGAATGAGACCTCCCATTCCTGGTCCTTGATCCTACTTTCATGGATCTTTCCATTGAGATGTGGAACTGCTCTCTCCTTTCATGGATCTTCAACTCCCTATCTGTCCCTATAAATGAGATCCCTATTATCCACTAATGGTTGGCTAATGATTGGTTACCTTCCTAGTGTTGAACTATGCCCAATTGTTGCCCATTTTGCTAAGGAGAAAGGGGTGCTTGAAGGTTAAGGCTAGGATTTGGAAACTCATCTAAAGGAGGCTTCCAACATCAAGGCTTAAGTGGTTGTAATGCTCCCTTTACCATTTATTAATAATATATTGTGTTTACTTTCCATAAATGTGTCAATTATCGCTCATTTAGTTTAATACTCCTTGATCTGTTACACGGTTTATATTGGAATGATTTTTTCTATGTATGTGCTTGTTCTCTCCATG
This sequence comes from Pinus taeda, assembly GCA_000404065.3. Taxonomy (NCBI): domain Eukaryota; kingdom Viridiplantae; phylum Streptophyta; class Pinopsida; order Pinales; family Pinaceae; genus Pinus; species Pinus taeda. Next base: position 55,998 of record APFE031634471.1, read on the forward strand.
AGATCTTCCTTGTAGGTATTCATCCATAACGCTGAAGAGGAGATTGAGCTTGGAAATGAAAGAAGCAAGGACGATGCAAATGGATGTTAGAATAAGATCGGTAGGTCATCTATACTCCTTTGTGTTTTCTAGTATAAACTAGGAGAGTTTACATGTATTTGTCTTCGTTTGTTGCTAGATCCTCCCATAGGACTAGAGGGATCGTTTCTGTCTGCATAAAAGATTTACTGCAAACCATAGATGATGGGCACAATGATGGCGTGGGATAGCGTAGGCATGAGGAAATTCTTGGAGAAAGCTTGTCTGGCCAAATTGAAAGGCACAACTCTATCATGTGTAATCCAACCTACTCCCTATTAGGGCATGCACTGCAGTGGAAGCTACTTTGGTGGCTCCTTGTTCTCTCCAAGTCCCTAGGTTATAGTTTGGTAGTGTGGATTGCTTGGAGTGAGACAAACCTCTACTTTACTTCCCTGAGCTCGTACTAGTGTCAGTGGCCTAGGTGCAAATATGCTTAAGTGGTGAATTTGGAACACATTGTTGGTTGAGATTCTGATTTCCAAGCTCATGGATTTCCCGAGCACCTCCATTCCCTCGGAATGGCTCTATAAGTGTGCCCTCTCAAGTGCCTCTATGTGTTTTATTGATGCTTGTAAAGTTATTAGTGTGGGTGTTCTAATTGGTTCCCGACATATGGTTTTTTTGGAGTGGTTTGTGGTTTTCTTTGGCATGGTTTGTGGTTTTCTTTGGTGTGGTATTCCAAGGTATTTCTCTTAGTGGTTCATGTTCTTTCATCTTTTAGTGTTACTTGGGTTGGTTTGATTATGGAATTAGCAGTTGGCAAGACACATCGAAAATTTGGGTTGGTTCATGGGGAATTCAACCCCTGTAATTCTAAGGATTGGCTTCATCTCTTAGGATACATAAAATTATTCAAGATCTTGTCAATGATGGATATGTGCACTCATCTAAATGATAATTGAGTTATCCAACAAGCTTGATATGGCTCTCAACAGGTTGCATACAAATGGTGGTCAAATTATTGAACTTAGACACGATGTTAATAGGTCAGAAGCCAAATTCTTTCCCATTCTGAATGCACACCAAGACCAAAGTCGCTCAATCCAAATATCCTCAACAAATTCAGTCTCCCTGGCTATCCCATATCTGAATTGGGCAACGCATAACCAAGAGTTAATTGTTCTTGATGATTAATTCTCACTCAAAATGCAGATCAAAATAAATATTTTGGGTGGCTCCTTCGTCAAAGTTTATACAAGTAGACTTAGTTTTATCACTGTGAAGAGAATTCCAAGGCAGAAAATAAGACTCTTAATGTGTGACAGACCCTCTAAAAACTTTAAAAGTGTAACTTTTGTATACTTTGATTCAACTCGGCACATTTTTTCTTAATACAATCTTTTAGTTATTATTAAAAAAAACCATTTTATTATCATTAAGAAACATAATTTTATAAAATTACTCATTAATATTTTTAAAAGATTAAGGTTAACACTTTTTTATTATTATAATTGTAATATTTTTATATTTGTGGTTTTTAATTAATGTATTAACTTTACATATTTTGATCATAACCTGTTATTTAAAAAAATAAAAAAAATATTTCGAATATTTGAAAAAATAAAAAATATATCATATACAATATATATTTTTAAAAAATTAAATTAAAAAAATATTTAAATTTAATATATTTTAACTAAAATAAATAATCATACTCTAAATAAAACATTTCATTCTATTGTAATATTATATTTTATTATTTCATAAACATTTAAAAATAGATCATTGTTCTGGTATGTATTTGAACAACTCATATACCTCTAACTATACAACAAGTATGACCCATGTTTAATATAGAGTTACTTGTAAAATAGTGTGTAATAATCTAAATATTTATTTACAAAACAATGACTTCAACCATTCACATAAAGGTTAGAATTTTTAATTTTAATTTTAATTTTATTTATTTTAATTTTAATTTTTGTTTTATTTTATTTTATTTTTTCTCTGAATAAAGGCTAATTCTATTAAGAAAACAAAAGTATAGTACAATCAAGCTTGCATACAAGCAGAGAAGCAAGGGAGCCGGAGGTGATAGGCTATCAACCTCGCTCCTTAGAGACAGTGAAGGAAAGGGCCATAGAAAACACTGGAATACATAAAGATAGCACTAAGTAGAGAAAGCTACCCCGAGGGGTTAGTTCCTGCAATACGACATTTTTTGCCTTTTTTCTTGCTCACTTTGACCCACCCTGTGGAGTTTGGCTGAGCCATAACAAGTTGTAGACTATTCTGCACTGGCGGCTGAATATCCTTATTAGAGTCTGAGGAAGAAGATAAATGAGGACGTTTCTGCAAAATCTAAGGGTCAGAGGGAACCGCCGGACCGACCGAGGGAGCGTCCATCGGAATCTCATCCTTCTGCATATCAGCTTCAGTTTCCTCATCATTTTGCACATCTGCTTCAGGTTCCTCCTCATCCGAACTAGAGAAATTTAAATTGTCCAAAGGACGGGGAGGCTCAAAAGGATTCCATCTCTTGGATTTGGGCTTGTGATTCAGATTATTCTTTTTATCGATGAACTGGGAACAAGTACTCTGGAGGTGCCCCGTTTGATGACAATGGTGACATCGAAAGGTGGTGTTCTCGTAATCCAATGGCTGAGTCCAGTGAAAATCTCCAAACTTGAGATTAATCTGATCTGGCAGTCCTTTGCTGATATCTATTTCTGCACATAGTCTGCCGTAAGTGTAGAGATCATTTACCTTTCTTGCGGTATCTATAGCCAGGTAGCGTCCTAAAGTATTTCCAATGTTAAAGAAGACAGAGAAATGCCAAAAATGAGCCGGAAGATTCGGGAGCCTAACCCAAATGGGAATCTTGGAGATTACAGCTGTAGAAGGGTCGAAGTCTAGAAACCAAGGGGTGAGAAAAAGCCCAGCGGAACCCCAGAACCAAGGGCCTCCCATTAAGGCCTTCTGGTAGTCTTCATTTAAGTCAAAAACCACCATGAAGAATCCTTTTGAACATAAGAATATCTTGCATTTTTTAGTCCAAGAGGAATGGACCCATTGGTGAAGATTTGCTGTGCAAGGCCAAATCCCATTAAATCTGCATATGTGTGCTGATTCTGCAAGTATCTAGTAGTGATTTTCAATCTCAAGATGAGAGAAGCTGATGGAGGGAATTTCCTCTTATTTGTCTACCAGAAACGGCTTTGGAGCACCATTTGGCTGGGCTGCCTTTGAAGAGAACTGAGGTTGGGCAGCGTCTTTGCGAGCTGCATCTTTGTAAGAGAATGAAGGGGCAGAGGAGGTCTGCCCAAAGGAACCACCTCTTAAACATAAAGAAGCCCCAATAGAAGCGTCCTTTTGAATGATGTAAAAGGAGAGAGGAAGGGGATTCATAAGTTGCTTACCCTTATATAGCAATCTGAGGTAAGAGGAGGGGATCCCTAACCAGCGTTCGCGATTTTGCAAAAGGTCCTGCAAGAGATCTATTGCGTGAACCCATTGCATCCTCGTCTTGCCCAAGAGTTTGACTTGGATCTGAAATGCCTGTGATTCTTCAGACAAATCTGGCTGGTTCAGGAGAGGAACCTCTGCAAGCGTATCTAGCGAGAACGAAGAGAAGATTCACTACTTGCTAATGGCAAAGATGAGATCTGGATCAATCCGGCCGCGGAAATGGGATGAGGAGGAGACAGAGATCCATGGTTGAATCCTTGGCCTGCTGCTTTGGAATTTAAAATCAGCCCTGCTTGTTGCAGGAGAAAAGGGACGGAGCGGATTCTTGGCATTGCTCTCATTTTCTTGAGCTGCGAGAGAAACGTCTGTGTGCCGAATCACCAGATCTGGGAAGTTTGCGGAGCAGGTTTTCGATCTAATGACTCCAATCTGTTTGATGCCTTTGAAAGCCTTGGGGAGCGGCTCGAACAGATCTCTCCCTCCTCTCACAATATACTCATCTTGGCCATCAAGCGTGACCTTCTCTTTCTTGAGAACATCGGTTTGGAAATCGATGCGCGAAGGCATTTTGGTGAGAGGGGCGTCCACCATGTGAGCACCCAGGGCTCCCCCTCTGCCGCAGTCCCTTGTATTTAACCTCCAGTTTAACTTAGTGGGGATTTGCTCTCCCTTTAACGACTGTGAAAAAACCCCAAATTACAGGGGCCGTTGCGCTTCTCGGCCTTGGCGCTGCCATTGCCATTAGTCACAGCAACAGCGATACTGATCGATGCACTCCCTATTATAGCCGCCATCACCACTCTAGGGCTTTAAAAAAAAAAGTAAAATTATTTAACTACCTTTCAGGAAGGTTAGAATTTTATTTAAAAAAATATAAAAATTAAAAATATAATATGCAATAAGAAAAAAATTTTAGTTTTATAATAATATTGAATACGTTTGTAATATTATTTTAAATTATTTTAAAAAGATTTATAATTTAAATTAATTTAAAAAAGTATTTATAAGTTAAAAAATAAAATATAATTATATAAATTTACAATTTAAATTAAATATATTTATTTGATTTTTTTTTCAACCCAATTAACTTAATAGTAATTTAATATAACTCTAATAATTTGTATCAAATTAAAATTCATTTTAACTTTTATTTAGTGCGTATTTATTTAATTAAAAAACTTTAAAAAATTTTATAAATTTAGGTTAAATATATGTTTAAATGCCTATTTTTTATCCTAATACGTTTTAAATTATAAAATAACTATAGTATTTTCATTTTATTTTTAATAAAATAATAAAATGAATTATTTTAATTATAATTAATCTATCTATTAAAACATTTATACGTCTGGAATAGTAATCATCTTTATATAATATATATAATCATTAATTGTTCAAAAAAAATATCAAAAAATTACTATAAAAAGATAATATAATTAGAGATTTTGATGGAGTTCTGCAAATCTACTTGGAAGCTAGGGTTTTTCCTAGACCAACCACTATATGCTTAGTTTGCAGAATGTTTTGCAGGCCAACCATTTTATGTTTAGTTTGCCTGAATATTTTGCAAATCTCTTATGTAATGGTAAATTTTAGAAATTCAACAAAAAAAAAATTGTTTTGTTTTGTTTTTTTGTTTTGTTTTTGTTTTTGTTTTGTTTTGTTTTGTTTTGTTTTTTTTGTTTTTTGTTTTTTGTTTTTTTTGTTTTTTGTTTTTTTTTTTTTTTTTTTTTTTTTTTTTTTTTTTTTTTTTTTTTTTTTTTTTTTTTTTTTTTTTTTTTGTAGGTATGGTTGTGGAACTAGCAAGCTCTTCCTTGGTTCCATACCCTTCCTTATTGAAATTTGGTTCTGGTCTTCTGGTGGTTTGAGAAATACTTTCCCTCAATATTCCTGTGGATGAAGAAGCTATCAGTGGCGAAAAAAATTGAAGCAAGGTTTGATTTGTTGGTTCAGTGGTTTTGAATAGCAGTGGATTAATCCACACAAATAGATCTTTGATACATGGAAGCCCCTTTTGACAAATGAATTAACTATTTACCCTTTGGCACAGGGTTTTTCGTTGTAGTTTTTGACAATATAGAGGACAAGACGGCCATTTGTGAAGTTGGATAGTAGTTTTGGGGTAGGCACAAGGTTTTTCGTTGTAGTTTTTGACAATATAGAGGACAAGAAGGCCATTTGTGAAGTTGGATAGTGGTTTTGGGGTAGGCACAAGGTTTTTCGTTGTAGTTTTTGATAATATAGAGGAAAAGAAGGCCATTTGTGAAGTTGGACAGTGGTTTTGGGGTAGTGTCAGTGTCTTCATGCAACCCTAGACTCCCACTTTTGATTTGGTAACGAATTCTCTATGGCTCAAGTTTTGGTAAGGTTTCCAAACCATCCCTTGCAATTTTGGAATCTTCCATCACTTTCCTCTATTGGGAATGCATTGGGAAATTTTTATCATTGTTGTCCCGAAACCAAAAAAATAAAAAATAAAAAAAATCAAGACTACTTGTGCTTGAATATGTGTGGAGATGGACTTCAACACGGGTTTTCTTGTGGATATTAATTGACTGATCAAACGCTCCACTATGAGAATATTTCCTTCACGTGTAGAGCATGCTATGAAACGATGCACATAATTAAAAATTACCCCAAGTGTTTACATAATAGCAAAGACCGGAAAAAAAACCCAAAGGCCCAAATGGTGGGAAGGAGCTTAGGGTATTCACTATATAGTATTTAAAGATGAAGTGTTTCACGATAAGAAAGAACCGAAGGAAGCATATATGACTAAAGAAATTGCATCAGTGGTAACAAAAACCAAGTAGGAAATATCGAATGCCAATGAGGATCCTCCGAACTTAGCAAAAGTAGAAAAGTAACAAACCCTTGTGGAAAATGGATCCCCTCCTGAATTGTTAAAAAAGCATCTTCTTGGGCAGATGAGGAAGAATCTAAATTTCACTTGCCAAAGAATGATATGTTGGAAATAGAAGAAAACATGAGCTTCACTGGGAAGAAAGTAAAAAGAATATTGCCAAGGGAAACAAAAAGTTAGACTAAGTCAAAATAAAACATGGGCTTCACTCAAGTTGGGAAGAAAGGGACAAAAATATTGCCACGGGAAATAAAAAGTTAGACTTAGTCGAAATAAAAGTAGTGAATACTGTAATGTAAATATATTTAGATATTGGGAGTATTTTGGAGAATTTTTAGTTGAAAAGGATTTGAAATATATGTGTCATGGAAAATTCGTTTGAGGGTTTGGATTGAAGCCTGTGCTCAATTTCTAACCTCGAGGGAAGATTGGAAAATGTTTTGGCCTAATAATCAATTTTTTTAAAACATATTCCTAACGAGCTCACATTGCTAAAGATTAAAAAACATAAAAAATAGTTAAATCATAAACTTGTAGTCTAGTTGTTATAGGTTTTGGAGTTTTTTTTTGGTTGAATTTGCCCAAAAT